>SMSQ01025554.1:0-56396 GCA_019453375.1 Ctenoplectra terminalis | reverse complement strand
TTTTTGTTTTTTTTTCTCGTTCCTTTAGTTCCATAAGATTTTCGCTATGCTGCAAATGCGGCGCATACGATGTTTCGAGTTAAAACCAAAAGCGCGTCATTTGGACGACTTTAACTTCTCTGGATCACTATCCGATCCAAGATAGCCATCAGCTGGGTTGCGGGGGTGTCAGCTTAACCAAAAGCCACGTGTACAGTTTTGGTTTTTGCTTGTCGACCAGCTCGTATTGAAGATTGGTCAGTCCGTCCGTGGCAAATCTTTTCTTGCCTGTTTTTAGATACTCGTACCTGTTTAACAGAAATTGAAGGATAAAGAGTAACGCTTAAGTCCAAAGGGAGTAACAGATGGATCGATGAAATGACGAAGAGCACACCTCTTTGGATTTGCCTTTTCCTTTTTGTGCGTAAGCATTTTGTAGCGTGCCACGTTGGCCGGATATCGAGAGATATGAAGACCGTGGGCTTTGATTCGATTCGCCATGTCATCGTCCTCGCCACCCCAACCCCAGAAGACATTGCTGAATCCATTCACTAAACGAAACTGTTCGCGCGCCATCGCCGACACGCCGCCGAATAAATCGGCGTACGGTAGCCTGTACAGGACAACAATGATACATATATTTGTAACGATTTTTCTACGCGACACGATCTGTCGAAACTGTGCTCGTTTCGACACGATACCTGTATTTGAATTTGTCCACTGCAACAGACATGTGCCTCGGTTGCTCCGGACACGTGTACAGATTTCTATCGTCTTCCGGAAGTAGGTCAACATCGTGAAAAATGAAACAGTCGAAAGATTGTTCCTTTAAGGCTTCCACGTATCCTACGTTCATGAGCATCGCGCGATTGAAGGCTTCGCTACCTGTAAAGTAAAGGAAATTACTCGATGGATCGTCGCAAAGGTGAAACGGAAGATTTCATCGTAGATGGTAATTTTTTACGAACAAGAACAAGATCGTTCGAAACTTGAGTATGATCAATTTTAATTGTTTGTAAAAATATGCATTAGAAGGAAATATTTTACCAAAATTTCATAAAAATGCTTAAAGGCTAAGTACACGATTCTGTCGCGAGTCCATGGCACGGAGGACAAGGTTGGGAAACGAGTGCAGTTCGATTCAAAGCTTCGTATCTTATCTTTAAGGGACGTGGAAAAGACTCGAGAAGCTAGCAGAAAAAGTAGGTCGCCAGCCCAATCTTTGGTCAACTCTGCACTCGTTTCGCTACCCTTTTAGCATCTTGCGAACGTAGTGGATACGTAGGCGTAAAGAGGCACGCTATATAAAAAGCTCGTTTCGCGTCTTTGGCAAGAAAATTCGTCGATTTTAGTTTTTCGTATGGGCCAAAAAAAGTGTTTGATTTATTAAATTTCTCTCTCATTCCTGTTCGAGTTGGCAATCGATTCATCTGCGCATACGTACGTCCAAGACGATAGAGAGAAGTAAGTAGATACCCAGGTATATATATGTACATATGTACGTTTGTTCGTTATCGATAAGTTTGACGCCGCGACGTCGTTTCATCAAGCACGGATGCACGTAGGATACGTTGAGTCGGGAACGGTGCATCTAGGTCAATCGAGGGACAACCTGACGCATGAGATCGCGTCGGAAGAAAGAAACGTTGAGTCGTGGTTAACGAGAAGCTGTTCGCTCTACCTTTATCGGTATATTCGTTACGATCGTTACCGTTTTTCATTATATGTACTTTTCGAGAAATACAAACGGAGAAAAATGAACAAAAGGGTCGTTAGAATCGACCGCGAGCAATCTTTATTCGGTGATTGGAGCTTCGTCGCGCCGACAAATGCAAAGCGAAGTTCTTTTAAGGATTTATTATTGCTCGATTTCTGGATTGCTCGGTTTTCGCGTTTACCGAAAATTTGTACCGCGATATTCAGCTCTGTTGGAATTGCGTATACCAGGATATTCGGTGACCGATTTTTCTTTCATTTCGATTCAGTGGCGAAAAGAGGAAACGTGAAAGAAACCTCGAAGTCGTGTTAAGGCGAGTGTCTGCGACTGCGACATCGTGTATCGTCGCACTGAACAAGACGGTGGCCAGGCCAACGGAATCTGACCAGGATTCGACCGCGCGAAACAACGCGACAGACCAATCGGTCTGGTGCGAGTAATCATCTTTCTTCTTCTTCCTCCCTCCCCTCCCCACCCCTCCCCCCTGCCCCTCTCTCTCTCTCCCCCCGAGTCTCCATCGAATCTACGGTACTGATACCGCAATGCGGTATACGTGCAACAGCTATCGCAGCTTGCGCGTCTTCGCGATTGGGTTATGCTCGAGTCTCGCTTACGTAAGGACCGTGGAGTCTCTCGAAGACCCTGACACTGATACCGAGCAACGGTTCCGTGTACTACTACTATATACTTCCCGAAGCATACGCGTGTAGAAAGGTACACGAGTACTGGTCGCTACTGCCATCGTTTACCGATCGTCGAATCGCACCACGATAATCAATCGACCAAAGGAGTGAAAAATAATTTTTACCTTTCTGTTCGACCACAAATATTTGATAGTCGATCTGTTGGCGAAGTAGCATCGGGTGAAGATTGTAAAGCAATGTCTGAAGGTGTTGCGGTCGATCGCGAAATGGAATGATAATGGCAACGCGATGCCTTGCTACGCAATGTGTTGGACAACCTTTTCCACCTGGCTTCACTTCGACAAACGTCTTTTCTATCACCGCCAATTCTGGAGGCGACTTGTTAACAGCCAATGGACCAACTGCAAATAATTGTCGATTAGATTTCAAAACGTTTCGTTCGATACCGTTCGTTTCGAAGAGAACGCGCTATGCAAGTAGCGTAAAATAAATTAAAAGGAAGGCGAAAAACTAAATGTCTTCTCCGGTGAGTATTGAGTCATCGTTATCGTTCTTTCGGAGAACGCGAAGAAGAATCAACGAGCCATAGGCTATTTCTCGATAATATTTGTTATAGTTTTATTCGGAGAAACATGTTTGTTTCTACCTTTTTACGATGCTTTCGATGAACGATGTACGATGTACGGGGTGAAGATGAAAATGATTGGAGAACGGTTGGTTAAAACGGTAGAAAACTTACCAAGATTTGGTGGAATAAGCGGACATCGCGACACCATGGTACTGTTGGTCGAGTTCGCGGTTGAAGATTCCAGTGAACTTCCAACGATGTACGTGTTTCGGGTGGGAAAGGAGGTTTCCAGCTTGGAGAAATTAGAATTACCTCTGCTTCCCCAAGGCAGGGTCGTCGAGGTGGCATTGTTGTTGAGTACGCTCGACACCGTTACGGGCCCGTATATGATCAACCCTCGTGGATGGTGCCTGTAGGTACGATCCGCGTATCTGGGACAAAAGGAGGAAACGAGAGTTGAGTTTAACTAAAACTGTAGCGAAACGCGCCATGATTTATTCTCGGTTGCGTCCGTTTTGGCGCAAAGTAGCGTCAAATTGTGCACCGAATCGTGTATTTCTGTCTCTACAGGCCTATCAACTATTAAAGCGGATTCTAATTAAAGACGCAGAGTCGGGTCATCGAAAGATATTTTGATCGTTTCCGTTACGCGTTCCTTGATCCGCGATTCGACTAAACGATAATTCCACCGGATCTGAATAAGTAGAAATTTCATAATCGATCATCGATCGATGTATTCGAACGCTTTTCGTACACAAGGCACAAATTAAGAAAGGAATAGCGTCTAAATTGTCCGTGTTGTGCGACAGCTAGTTGGAGACTGGTCGACCGTCATTTTCCAGAGAAATCAGCTTCTGTGACCCAACGTCACGGTCGTAGCGCGCTTCGATGTCGACGCGACACCGAACCGAAGTTTTCCAATCGATTTGGATCGCTTTGCGCTCTTCTGTCGTCATAGCGTCTCCTCCCTTCGGTTTCGGTAAACTTGATAAGAGGCATAATAATTAACACCGTTCGATCATCGTTTATTCCCTCCCGTTAATTTAGCAAATTTTAGCGATATCACAGTCCTAATGTTTGAATGCTGACACTAAATTTCAACGATTCCTCTATAAATGGCAACATTGAACGAGCTTTAAGTTATGACAAAACCTTTTTATTCATTTATAATTTCCTAGTTTTGTGTATTTTCTATTCACCGAATTTGCAATAATACCAACAACACGGAAAATTTTGATAAAAACGAACGCGTAACGTAACTCGATGGTGTACGTATAATATGAATAGATACAGTCAGCGGCGCGTAACATGTTAATAGAGCGACGAGACGCTCTGCGAAGAAATTTTGCATTTGAATGGAATTATATCCGGTACTAGGGTGTACTGATATACTATAAATCGCGCAACAAATGCCAACATTTAACACAAGTTGTTTAGCTCGTTGTTTTTTATATCCACGTGCCGAGAGAAATGTAAAGAGGAGAGGATAAGGAGAGGATAAGGAGAGGAAGGCGTTGCGTACCGCGACGGATGTTACGCGTCAACAGATGCGTAAATACGCGTTGTAGCGAAATCTTTTTTGAACGTCGAAACGCTTGATTTATGCGAAGCGAGACGCGAACGTTTCCTTTGATCATGATTTACGACAGTGCTCGGCACAACCATGTGGAATTGGTTCGTGATTTCTGTAAAGTTGGATCGATCGTGTTAAACGAACAGCCGGCAGGTACTCGCCGCTCGTACAGTCGATCGGTAAACATGAAACGAAGAAGAAGCGTTGCGCGTTCAACAAAGATACTATACTAGAGATGCACGGGTCGATCAAATAATATGGGTTTGGTGAAGTTAGCATGTATCGCGTAACAGATAGAATAGATAAATAGATAAATAGATAGATAGATGGAACGATTGTAACGTTCCATGCGATGACGCGTGGCATCGAATTAACTGAACGCTCCAAGGAGAAATACGGTAACAGTCTCCGCGGTGTAGCATGGAACCACGCGGCCGCGAATAACAGTAATAGCGAGTGTCAGCGCGATTAGACGCATAGTCGTGCGTTCGTGAAACGGCTAGCTAGCTATTCGTATGATTGCTTGTTTGCATTTACGTAGGCGCGATATGACGGATCGTATCTGTAGCTAGTGTAATGTATCTATCTATATTTGTATATATGTATAGAATATGTATACATATATGTATGTGTACGTATAGTGGGATACGATACGTGTCGCGTTAATCCGGAATAAAGCATATGTTCTCTGCTCGAAACAAACGATCGTTCCCTAACGCGTTACAAATCGCTAACGCATCAATAGCGTCGTTCTTCCCGCGTTCCCTATGTACCGGTTACTCGATTCAACAGATAGGTATACCTGTATTTAAAAATGGAATCGGGTAACAAGAGATTATCGATAATCTTGCTAACGAGTAGTAGGGCGCAATCGTCGAGTGAGATACAATTTTCAAAATTTCTGGTCGATAAGAGCGGCGCGCGTGAGTAATTGACATTTTTGTTTCTCTTTTTCCAATTACGACCCAGCTACATAATTGTCGATTGTATACACCCAAGATGTATTAAATTAAAGGAAGAAGGAGTAAAACACGAAGCATCATAGTGCTACGGGCCTTCTAGCGCAACGAATTAACGAGCCGCGAGAATAACAAATTGTTGTCACGCGCCGTCGGCAAAATTTTCAATTAACCGTTGCCGGTCTCTCGTAAATCGTGTAAAAGTGCCACGGAAGAAACAGACATTCGGTTCCGTTGAACCAGTTGCAATTTTTTATAAAATCTCTTTTATCGGTACGTAAACTTGCGCACGCTTCATTTTCTTACCGTTTCCGTTATTGTGTTCGCTCGTCGGTTCGTTTCTAACCGAAACGTTCGAGAAAACAGAATGTCTTTTCATTTTAACAGGAGTCGCACATTGGCGAACGAACGTTGAGGATACGATCCTCTTACCGCGGTACGATGTTTCTCGAAACGACAAGACCTTAACCCGATGCGAACAAGTAGCCAACGCTTATTCGTCTTTGTCCTTGTCTTTTTCACCGATATTGTTCACGCAATTGCGTCGGTGTGTGCGGAAAATGCTCGAAGCAACAATTTGACACGTTTCGTAGGTAAAAGCAAGGAACATCGTTTTCTGCTTATTTTCTTTCGACAGCTTTATTTTTACTTTAACGTTATTCCTTTTTTCCATCACAATTGTAACTGCCTGTAATTGCCTTAAATTTGCCTTAAATTTTAAACGGTCGAGTAAATTCGCGGACTGGCCACTCCGGGAAACAGAAAGATTAAAGTATCGTTAGCCAGTCGCTTCCGCAAACGAACAATCCGAATGACCACTAACGAAGCAACGAGATCGCATACGTTTTTGTAACATGCACGTGCAGACACGATGGAACGGTGAATTTTATCGAGAATTTAGTTGGACGCGAGCGAGCTAGACTCGACGATTGCTCTTGCGAAATCTGGTGATTTAGCACGATTTTCGACCAGAAATAACCGTTCAAATTGAAAGCACAATTATCAATTTAAATGCGGTGCTTTAATTCCAAACCGTCTCTAACATCAACGCGACACCTCAAATTTTTTTTTATTATTCATCTTTATCTATTCAGTACCTACTTGTTTACTTATTTATTTATTTAATTTTCTTTTTCTTTTTCAATTTCTCTGACGTACGGAACGTCCCGACGGGAATCGAGCTCGATGTAACCACCAGGTTCTCGTCTACCGAGTAGTCAAGCTAATTCCGATTGTCCGATATTTTTATAAAATCGGCTACACGATTATGCAAAATTTTAGACTCGAAGATTTAAATTATAAATTTATGAAAGCGATGCAAGGGGAAAAATAGGATCTAGGAAATTGTAGTCGAGGTAGAACGAATGGGGAAACGAGTAATTATCGGAGAAAACGTGTACCAATGTACCAACCTTGTAGCGTTGATGGTGAAAATAGTCTCTATGGAGCGACGATCGATCACGCCGCTAAGTAAATACTGAATGGCAATAAGGGCGAGAACGACGCAGACGATTGCCTTGTAAAGGTGGGCACGATGCCACAGTGCCACGGCTGCGGCCACAGTCATCGCATGTGCGAGACACCATAACTCCTTCTTATCGCCGTTAGAAGAGCGCCGTACCGGACGAGGCGTTCTCTGCTGGCTGTGGTTGCCGTTTCTCTGCTCTTCCCGTTGCTACGTTCGCGAATTCCTCTTTCTTTGGGATCCAGGAAAACGCCTCGAGCTGCCTTTGCTCTCGCTGTTCCTCTCGTTTCGTCCTTCTTTCTTCCTTCCAACCGACGATCGACCTAGAGGACGAGTGGAAGCACCTGACGGAGTGAGACCAACAATCGAAGAGAGAAAAGGCCACCCAGGGCTTCTCACTTCCGGTCACCAAGCGCATTACCCTTCGACAGCAATGTCCTCCTCGGAGCAACGACACCTTCTGTATCCTAATAAACAAAAGAAAAAAAGAAAAAAAGAAAAAAAGAAAAAAAGAAAAAAAGAAAAAGGAGAAAAGGAGAAAAAAAAATAACTTTGTTCACCTTGCACAGTTCCTGACTTTCGAATTTGTTCTTATATCGATATTTGTTACTCCTTTACCGCGTATCGTAAACCACAATTCGCAACTACGTCAATCGTTTACAAAGTTGTTCCAAGGCATTGGATATAGTTTCGGTTGAAGAGTGATCTCGTTTCAGGGCACATATAGCACGTGGATCGTGTGGATGAACTTCTAAGCGACATTAACGAACAATATTGTATTATGAAGAACAAGAAGGGGAATTAATCGGTTCGTGTATCGGATATCGTGGAAGACGTTAAAGACAAGAGCTTTCTGAAAGCAGTACGGTAAACAGAATACGCGCAGTGGAAATAAGTTGATTCGATTGGTAGAAGAGGGAGGAAAAGCAGAATCAGAACTTGAAAGAAAGCATGGTAATAATATTGAAGTACAATCGGGTGGAAGATACACGGCAAGGTTACGTACGCGTTCCACTTAACAACGACTAGTTGGCGGAGAGATTCGATATAGGGCATCTGGTGTTAAGACGACGATTTCGGAAAGCTTTTAAAAATTTCACAAATCCCTAACGAATACCAATAATATATTTTTTCTTTTTTAATATTTTTTAATATTTTTTAATATTTTTTAACATTTTTTAATATTTTTTAATATTTTTTAATATTCTTTAATATTCTTTAATTCAATTAAATATTTTATCCTCCTATGCAAGGCTGTTACGTGTCGCAGCGAGAAAAAGAAATTTGGTTTTGCGGGAAAGCTAGATCGGACAGATTACTGTCCATCTAATCGATAATCCAGCGTGGAAGCCGAACGATGCGAGCCGTATCCTCTGTAAACTTTATCTCCGACTTTAAAACGTGTCGTGTCAAGTGTGATTTACGCGTGCACTGTTCCGAAAGTTCCATAGCTACGAGGTAACAGCCTTTGGTCGTTTTACAGCGTCTTGGCAGAAGGCAACGAAGGAAGAAAACTGTCGGTAGAAAACGTGTTACGCGGTTACTTATATGTACCGTTACGCGATTCTCGTCAAAAAGTCCATCGCTCGCGATGCATCGGAGGTTATCGTGGACACCGCGACAACCTGACATCCAGTTGCTGCGATAATCGCTCTAATTATTTCACACCGTTTCGTTCGTTAAATTCTCGCGTTTCTTTCACCGGTCGCGCGTCAAGCAAATTGGATTAAGTATAATAGATCGAGTTGATATAGATGTTATCGGAATACATTTGCGTTTAACATTTTCACGAATCCGATTCGTACGAGTTATCTTGACGTACGAAAGCTTTCGGTAAACGTTACACGTTACCTATGTTAAACATCTGATTGTATATTTTCGTAAATCTTGTTTCTTATCCGCCCCTAAAATATATATAACAATTTACTTCGAAAACGATGAACATGTATTCTATGTATTCTATGTATTCTATGTATTCTATGCATTTTATATATTGTATCGGGAAAAGCTAGACATTCAAGATATCGTGCAGAATACGAGGAAAAATATTGTATAAATATTACGGTGTCCTGATTTTCTGGACGAATACAGGATGAGTCTCGAGAAGCAGAACACCTGAATATCTTTGTTCAATTTAAAGATATGAAATATGGATGCATCGGAATTAGAATGATTTCCAAGGATGTACATGCCCATCGTAATATAATTTAATTTTTTTTTCCGCTATTCTCAAAGTTACCAACGTTTTTTTCAATAGAATCGCATACTTTATCCCTTATCGAGTACATCGTGAAACGACTTCATTATATTCTAGTACATCCCTCTTTAAAAGGATCAACTGAATACGCATTTGCTCGTATTTGTTCGCATATGGCCATTAAGCGTCGTTGGTGGGTGTCGATTACGAACGTATTCCTCGGTAAGCCGAATCACAGTTCTGTATTTACCCCTTTCGAGTTCTACCAACAACAATTTCCAACAGAAACTACCTGAGAGTTTCGATAACCTAAACGTCTATTATCGAAATATGATAAATAGGGGTACAGTTTCCCTTGTGGAAAGAGTGTTAACCAATGAATAGAATTTTCGTGGACGAACTGGTTCGTTCGTGACCTAAATCTCGATTGGTCGAGTCTATGGAACGGAGTCCTGTTGCATCGGACGATAACTAGAAATCGATCTCGTATTCTAAATTCGATAACTGGATAAACATTCGTGCGAAACGACGTTTCAAGGGTTTCTGTCTTGTTCCGAGACTTTTTTTGTCGATGCATCTCGGTTAAAATATCGTGTAGGAATCAAAAGCATGCGATACGTATATTCTCATCGAGGCACAACGTGCCTCATGGAGACGACGTCTTTGAATTATGCATTTTATTTATTTATTTATTTATTTTTCTAAACGTTTCATCCTTTCGAAATAGTTTTCTACGTTCAAAGATTTGTATAATCCAATTTTCAGATTTGTCACTTTGAGATAGTTTGATTTATTTTGGACGGTCATTGGTAGCTAGGCTTGGTGTTGTAAACCATGTCGATACTGTTAACAAACTTGGAGAGACCAAAGTGGTCGTGTCGAATAAAAATGCGATAAAAATGTGTATCACTCGAAGGGTTCAGCCCCGCTAGAAAGATGCAACGGCGCGCATCAAATCGTGAAAGCTGCGTGCGCAAACCTTTCCCAACGGATAATTTTCTGCAAGCTTCGCATGTGTTTTGTCGAGGAAAAATTCCACTCATCTCGTATCATACATACTCTTATGTACAATATACGATATACGATATAAATGTAACGTCAGTTGCTAGATGATTATCGAAGTGAACCAAAGTTTTTTGAATACGAAATATAAGACTCGGTAAGTTACTATAAACGATTGCACAGGTATGCGCGTGAAATGTGTAACAAGCGCGTGTTCGTTCACCAGAAACGGAAGTTGTAATTTTTAAGCTTGCAAGGGTTTGCAAGTTGTTATTTATCCCAGCGGAGCTCGTTAGTATGTTTACGCGCGGCATGGTAACGGTGATACAGGATTAAACGAGCTTGTGGCGGTTGGTTGGCTTGTGTCGGTGCGAGCGTGCGTGCTCATCGCAGACTCCGGATGAATAAAGTGCGGTTATTTCTTCGAGATCACTATACTTTCTGTCATCCAGACAATCCAGCTGTTTCCCACCGTTATTCATGTTTTCCCCTCGGCCTATTAACTCTTAAAACGCGGTATCGGGCTGTACTTTGACCACATAATTTCCTTCGTTATACATGCTCGTTGTATACCTTTTCGTCGGAGCAACCCTTTTTTACTTCTACTCGGAAATCCTTTACCGCTCGTTCCCTTTACCTTTCCTTTGTATCACAATATTATGGAAATTATTTTTAAAGAACAGCGCGAAATCGACTGCGTATAGCTTTCCGGGAATATTAGTATCCTCGATGGCAAACATCCGACAACCATCGAATGTACCTTCTACGTGCATCCTTTCTATATTAAGATTTACGTTTGACGCGAGAGACTAGAGCGTGAACTCGTAAACAGGATATTTAGTATTTACACACTATTTAATTGAACCACCCTTTAATTGCAAAAGCTTTTGCCGTTCAGTTCTATGGAAGAGCTATCGTCTCCCTTTATTTCTTCTACTCGTAAGCTTAATTATTTTTACGGTACTTTTTTTTTTTTATCATTTACTTACAACTTTCAGGATAAAAGATCCGATTGGGAAACATTATAGTGAATGATTAATTAAACACAATTATATATTATATTAACGATGATAATCAACGATATAAAGGCAACAAAAGAGATCGGTATCTTTCGTTCACCTATACGAATACAAGAAGGAGGAAAAGGAAGAAAAGGAGGAAAAGGAGGAAAAGGAGGAAAAGGAGGAAAAGGAGTAGGAAAAAGTGTAGGAAAAGTGGAAAGAAAGGAGAAGAAAGAGAGGGAGGATGGAGCGGTTGCTAAACGGGGGGATCGATAACCATCGTCATGACGACCATAGCATCAACTAGTCTTTACTCCGGCAGATTCTTCCTCTCTTGTGTTTCTCTTCGAGTTCCGTAATATATGAGCTTCTGAATTCTAGATATCTGAATCGTAAAAAATTGTCCGATAACGGTAATATTGGTATAAGAAACTCGATCGATCGATAAGCCGATCGAGAAATTAAAATGGTACAAAGGTTTCGTTGCTACCCGTTGCTCGACTAGCTATAAAAAATTATTTCATGGCAACTTTACAGGGAACGGTACAACAAGGATTGAAAAATTCGATCATACTCTTACAAAAATTTTCACGTTTCCTTTTTACGAATACACTTTATTTAACATCATGTTCAAAGCGAGTACTGATAGCGACGTCGACATACATGTATTTATTTAAATTTTATTTAAATACTGACTAAATTCCATATTTTGATCAAACACAGTTCTTACTTTTGACGTATGTAGTATCTATTATCTATCTGTAAATAATACAAAATATGTGTAGATTACTAAGCTGAACAAATATCTACGAGAAATAAAATTTGTACAGGTGTTCTTTAACGTTTACGATTAAATTCAATTTTTGGTCTTCTCGGAAATGATTATAGCCAGAATTTCAATACTTATGAAACGTTTTATATTTAGCGACTTCTAAACGGAAAATGGGTAAACGCGTCGAAGGTAAATGCCGTAACACACTTGCATGTGCGAATACCGTTAACGGAATAAATTTTTCCATACTATGGTCAACTAATAGCACGATAAAGTGTCTAGATGAATGCAACCTAGCTAGAATCTCAAAGAGTTCTCCACTGTTTCTGCATGAGCAAGCACAAGGTAAAGATGGTAGACAGCGTAATGCTCGAGTTCGCAACTGCAAGGTCTTAACCGTAACGCGCAAACCTACCAGAGCTGTCACAACACACTTTGCGAAAACTTTTGAGCAATTCGTATCTTTCCTAACTCTACCTTCTTCGTAACTTTACAAGGGTTTCTCGTTCTTTTGAAAATTGCAATTTCGGAACTCGAGCGAGCAATATGCGAGCGATATACGAGCTAGCATAATTTTAAAATCTAATATAGATTACTCCTTCCACGATTACTGCCATGTTTGTGCAACATGTTCGCAAGAAATATTTCATACGCGTATCGAGGAAGTCTCGAATGGAACGTTCCTCAAATGTATTGGTACGTTCGATTTGCCTACAAGGCAACTGCATACACGTATAAAACGCGTTCTGAGTACGGTCCAGAAGAGAAGAGAAGAGAAGAGAAGAGAAGAGAATGTAGTTCAAGAACTTTCCGAAAAGAGCTTTAAATTGGAACGCGTTAGGGGGAAACTTCCATGAAATCGTCCTTCTCTTCTCAATTCTTAGACAAGTTTTCACCTTGTCGGGCAACAAAATCGTTTATATGCCGTATTATACTTTACGCTTGAAAATTTTATCCGATTTTTTAAAAATTCAATTTAAGAAAGCAACCATTGATAACCATACGAATAACTTTGTGACTACTGTAAGATTTCAATTCGAACACAGTGAATCGAAAATAAATCGATATAAATTTTCTTTTAACGTGGTGGTATACTTGGTAACGTTATGTAGACAATGAACCACGATACCATGCATTTCAGCGCGATTCGTGAAGGAATAAGTTAGAGGAACGTTAGAAAGCAATCCCTTTCATAGCTCTTGAGACGAGTTGGTGCGACATAATTGATATGAAAATAAAATATGTATATCGATTTGCGTGAATTTCGTAGTCCCAACTGCTTTGAAATTTCCAATCTTTTCGAAATTTTAACGTTATAAGTTTGATCGCGATCAACAAAGAGTATTGTCGGAAACAAGGTTTTCTCTTTCTCGACACTCGTGAAAGACTTTTGTTCTTTAACGACACCTCGTACAAGAATTATATTCGTTCAGGCAATAAATAGTGGTTATTATTATAAGAAATGATTATAGTAAGTAACTCGTAGAGTGACATAGCGATTACAACTCGCAATCTCAGACTTTACAGAGGACACACATTTTATTCATTGGCAAAAGAAGGATCGAGTCTACTGTATATCAGCAATGACGATGCAACTGGTTTTCGTAGTCGTTGGTATAGAAAGTAAGAAAGAATGAAAGAAAAAAAAAAGCATACGTTTCCATGATTCGCAAATGAAAACAGAGTTAGGATCAAGAGAGAACGTTACGACTGTTTGCGAGATAGAGCTCGACAAGCAATGAATTATGAGAAGAAGGAGTTAGAACGATATTATGATTAAAAACGCGAAAAGTGTAAAAAGCGAAAAAAAGGGAAACCGAAAACGAGGATAAGAATAGAAACGTAGAAATGTAAAAGGGTAGAAACGAAAAGAAAGATACGTTGCTCCGAAGAAAAGTGCAGACAGTCGAGAACGAATGCTCGAGGGACTTGCCGACACTCGTTTTGTAAACTTTTCTCGAAGGGCAGGAAACCTAAAGAGGATATAGAATGAAGGGCGAGAGCAGGGGGAATTCAAGGGCCTCGAATTAAAATGCACGACGTTCTCTCCCCTGTTGAGTTCAGTTTTCCCTTGGCTCTACTGCTAGCCACAACTCTTTCTTCTAGCTGCCTTTTTCTGTGAGCTTCGATGCATGAATTTCATGCGGATCGTTTGGGCTCGAAAAACGACAGGTTTGAAAAGGGATCCTTGCTGAAAAGACCTTGTCCCGTTTCGTTCTTCCAAGTAATTTTGATTCCTCGTGGCTTCTCTCTGCACGCCAGTGTTAAAAATCTACCGCTAATTCATACCCTTTTACGATTTCTATCTTCCCGATTTGCAATTACTTCCCACGGCTTGTTCATATTTCGCGTTAACCATCCTATAATATCCCTTGGGTACCTTCATCTTTATTATCTACCACAAAAAGTGTATCGCGTTGCACGAATCATTTAATTCCACGATTTCGATAAAAATAAGTCTTTGTATAAACCAAGATCGAATTGGTGTGAACTGTTCTGGGAAAACCTAGAATACTTTTGCAAACCTTATGATCTCATCAAAAGATACTATTAATATATGTTTCGTGGTTAGGTAACCCACATGGAAACCACTTCTACGCATCTTGTACTTAAAATTCAAATATAGGAGGAAACGATGAAACTAGTATTCTCCGTGTAAACGACTGTTACCAACGTGTCCTAATATTTGAAAAATAAAAGCGATCAAAGAAGGTTTGCGGAAGATTTGCACAATTTTAAGATATATTATTAGTATTAAATATGTAAGTTGTTGATAGGAAGTTAGGTAAACGGAACGCGAACAGTGCCAGTTTTGTATCCGATAACATGTAGGTACGGTTCCATCGAATGGGCGTGTATTCGGTATGCATATGTCGAAATATCGAAACACTTATCAGCTACGCCCAGTTTCTGCTATTCCATGTTTTACAACATCGCACCGCCACAATTACAATTCTGTAAACTCTTTAATTTCTAAAATATAACGTAATCATCTGTTCGATACCTAATACTAATTTGTGGGGCATGTGTTTAACTTAATTGGAATTAATTAACCGAGTAGACCTTCGCCAAGGCTTTTCACGGGATATTGATCGATGGTATCGGCTTTAAAATTTAATTCCAAACAGAACGAGAAAATCGATGTTGCGAAAGCTGGTTCGAGCACGAGTATTCTTAACATGGTCAAATAAATATAAGCTCGTTAAAGATGATATCGTCGAGAAAACACGAGCCGAAACAAGAAAAAAAAAATGTACGTTACAAGTTTTCTTGCAGTTTTAAAACTCTGCACATTTTGTTCGTTAGTAAAGTATCAACTGGGAACGTACCTTCATATTTTTATCAAATTTATCGAAGGTAATTTGTATCATGGTTTAAACGAGTGATAGAAAGAAAAAGGATAAGCATAGACGAGTTAAAGGTTAAGGAGAATAAAGAGGATAAAGAGAATAAAGAGAATAAAGAGAATAAAGAGAATAAAGAGAAGAACAAACCGATTTACAGAGTTTAATGTATCTTCGGAGTTGGCTTGTGAACGACTCGAAAGGGTCAGCTCGCAATTAGCTGTAAGAGGTCATGAAGTTTCTCGAGAAAATAAAGTTACTCGCGGATGGAATTAACTTGCGTACAGAAACGCGGCGTGGTACGAAGCTAGGTCGAACGTGTAATTTGTTTCTTACTTGCAATTAGAGTTGTACGCAGCTACCACAAAATATCCTCGTGGGCTTTTCTAGTATCAGTGGCATAGTCGCGTGCTTATACGCGATACGCAAACGTCAAATATTAGTACAGACTATCACCTTCGATGCTTTGAGACTACGAATTGATAAAACGATAAAACATACCTATATGTACTTTCACGATTACACGTAACCTATTACTATACTATACAGTATAGTATGTATGGTGTATTTCTGCATTGCGATAATATTTTCTATGCTTCGAGTCAAAAGATATCGATTCAACATATTCGTTTTAAAAAAGCAATTTCGTTCGGAATTGCTCGCATCGGTATTCCAAATATACGGTTATCTACTTTTCTGTAAATCAATCGAACATCTGCAAAACTTTATTAACTCGACCGCACTGTTCGCTGAATTAGAAAATCGAATAAAATTGTTTTTTACGCTTGTCTTATCGATTGCTGTTCGTTATTCGAAAACATTGTCAGAGACCTAACACACGATAAAAAGCGGATGACACGATCGAGATCGCGTGACTGCCTAACTCGTGATATAAATTATTGATAAATTACAACCTACTGTATACGATAGGTAGAAGAAAACTAGTGCGACTTACAAACTGAATACTCCAGTGTCACCCTTTTTAACTGATCTTCATTCTCAAATACATCTATGCCTACAAATATTTGTTATTGTTAGTCCTTTTGGAATCAAACAGGTAGGGAAAGGCGAGTCGCGTGAACTCTGAAACCCGTTAACAATGAGAATGATGAGCTATCGTTGATCCTATAATAAAGTGTTCTCTTCAAACTCTATTTTATAAAAATATTATTTGAATGACATGCGGACGTTAGCAAAAAATCAAGACGGCATAGCAGCGCCCGAAATACGGTATGTGTGGTATAAAAGAGTCAATTTGAAAACGAATAGAAAAAATTAATTTGCTTTCTGCATCGCGTATGAAAAAAAAAAAAAGAAAGAAAAAAAAAAAAAACTATTTAAATTACTGCGTAAAAGTGTGGAATAACTCGTATTAATTCGTCGTTTAGTTATCTATCCCAATGGAAAGTTTTTAAGTCACTAATGGTGATAAAGAAAAGCAAGATATGTATGCTAATATCGTGAAAAATGCGACTAATTATACACGAGTAAAGCATAATTATTATTCATTTGGAGTCTAACTGAAGAGTGGAAATTTACCAATAACGAGGAATATTGTTATAATAAATATTACAAAAATTATGATCTCGACGAATCGATCCGACTAGTCGTTCGATAGATAAACATTGATAACGTTGAATACGATCTTATTGCAATAATTCCTCTGCCACCTTAGTTTTCATTGATCAAAGAAATTAAAAGGAAAGCGAAATGTATGGAAGAGCAGGTTATCACATAAACTTTACTCTAATTCTTTCCGACTGTTTGTTTCTAAATATCCAAATATAGGAAACGAAGTAAAGGGAAGAAATATTTTCAAGTAAACACTAATTTTTAAGTTAGCATTTTTCAAAACTTTCTCCTCAAAGTAAATAGAATTCTCTTTATAAAACATAAAGAGTGCATCGTACGTATGGCAGTAAAAGCGATTTCACGGTAGCACGAATTTGGAGCAAGTCCAAGCCGAAAATCGATCGACCTTTAAACTAACCGAGTATATGCTTACGCCAACCTTAGCGGACAATGAAACGAACGAAGTATCGTTCTACCATCGAAAACCATTCCGATACAAATTTACTTTCGACAAAATAGAGAAATTTATTTAAAAGAGATTTATTGCGAAATTGTTTCAAATTGAACATTAGAATAAAAGACAACTGTTTAGACTACTTATACTAAATATTAAATATTAAATACTAAATACTAAATACTAAATACTAAATACTAAATACTAAATATTAAACACTGAATACTAAATATTAAACACTGAATACTAAATGGTAATTACTACGTTTAATCGTTCCATATTAAGTAAGCAAAACATACGATTTATTGAAACAGTTTCATCTTTGGAGTATGATCTGCTTTTTTTTTTGTAACCAAGGAGAGAAGAAAACGATACCTCTGTACGCGAGGAGATATAAAAAAAAAGCACTTGAAGATACACAAATGGAAACATGCTCGCGGATAAACTCGTGTCCTGGCATAAAAAGGACGCGATTGTCACAGAACATTGAATAACCTATAATAACGATCGATCTGTTTTGTTGCATGTAAATGCACACGTATTTGGAATAATCGAATTATAACGTTTATTTCGATACTTTTCAGATTATAATGCAGATTATTAATGGAACAAATCATCGGAATATCTAAGAACTTTTGTGTCTGAGAGACATCGGAATTGTAAATTTATAAAAAGGTTGTTGAATAATAGTGTGAATCGGTGAGGTGTTACAGCCTGGATGACTTAGAGCGTGGATAATGTAGTAAAATATATTTTGAGACAATTACGCAAAATGTTAAATAGGAATTTATGTTCGTTAAACTGACATTTATTGGCTGTTTCATTTAACAATTATTATCGAGACGTCGATTCGAAATATTATTTTTTGGTTATTCGTTTTAGGTATTTTATCATTTCGTTTTTATGTATGCATGTATAATCAAAGAAAATACAGTAACGATAAGAATATTTGTTGACGAATAGTTTTCACGGTTAAATAGTATTAATAGTGAAAACATTTGAACAAACGTAGGAAATGAAACTTTGTTTATTTTATAAAATAATCTCGCTAATTTGATAAAGCAAATTAATTTATGCGACACAGCTGAGATAAAACGGATGGTAAAATAAAGAAATATCGGTGAAAAGTTTGAAAGGTATGATTCTTTTGTTATTTAAATACACTTTCTCATTGAAATTCGTGCGTCACTAGAAACGCAAAAGAAACTCGTTCAGGCGTAGATAATTAATTTATTCACTGCTAATAAACCAACCCAATACGCAATTTTGCCATTACAGTGAATGAATGTAGATGTTGCGAACGTTGTTCAACGTTCACGATATAACCGTTGACCACGGAATACGCATAGCTGTACTACGTTTCCTCTGTCGATCGAATATCCCATCACGAATTAGGAAAAGTGTTACATTTTAATGGTGATCGTCGCCGAGAACGTTTATAAATCTATAATTTTCTCATAGATCACCGATCAACCGTAATCAATCGCGCCAGCTGCTGATCTTGTATAAAAGCGAAACATGTGTTTAATGTGTTTAATGTGTTTAACGTATTTAATGTATGTTTACTTGAAGTACGATACCAAAGTAAAATTTACATTTCACGTATCATACATTTCCTCCAATATCACACTGTTACGCGGAGTATAATTTACGACACTTCGACCTACTGTCACTCGAATTAATGCGACGGGTCAATGGCAATATTACAATCCGTCAAATTATTCTGATAGCTTCGCGTTCTTCTCTCCTTCGTTGAGAGTTGTTTACCAGTTCAGTTCAATTGACTCGTGAATTTGTTTTATTAATTATTTATATATTTTATCGAGCAATAAATATTTTGGGAGTCGATTTATATTCGATATATTGTAGGACTAATTCAGAAACACTTTATAATTAAATACCAGAGTCCGTATTTCTTCGTATCTACAATATGTGCTTTGCTTTATAAGTTGCTGTTTAAAAACTTTTACTTTACAATCCAATGTAACGTCATAATTTTAATCCTGGTTAACCTGATCATTAACCTGATATTATATTTCGAATACCATTAGAAAGAGTTTGTTTTTTTCTTTTTTGTATGAACACGTTTTGGAGTTGTGGTAAAAATTTTGTTACAATTGAAGGTGATCAGAATAAATTCTGATACAAAGAGTAGGGAAACCTTTACGTTACTCTATTTAACAACAATCGTTGAATATGAAAGGAAAAAAATGAAAAATTGACTACGAAGCAAAGGTATATCTTCCATTAGAATACAGGAGAAAAAGTATGGTTAGAGCAGAAGCAGCCGATCGAGGACTCGGTTCATCTGTTCCATACAGGTATTCAAAGTAAGTGAAAAGAAAAAGTGGAAGGCACAGAGCTAGTGCCAGTTCCCCTTGAATCAGTATTTCCTCACTCGGTGTTACACAACATTTACTCCCCATTCTTCCTCTTTCTTTCCTTTTCCGTCTTCGTTTTCGTTTTCGTTTTCGTTTTTCGACTAAAGCTCGCGCAAAACCGGCAACCTTGGCCTTTGATGTTTCAAAACGATATACGTACGAGTCGAAGAAGCGTGCGCGCATCCACGAAGAAGTTATTTTTTCAGAATGCTTAATCCCGCTCCCCGCTCCAAGGATGAACAGTAAAAAGGATCGGTGCTGACGAGCGTTTCTTGACACCGATCCAGTAACTGACCTTCTCAACGCAACCGGTTTTCGCGTGCACGTTCTGCCTTTCTCTTATCGGGTCGCGAGATTTTGTCACCATTCACTCGACATTCACCATATCGTTGAATCGTAGTTTCGACTCTTATTTATGTACCTTGATGTTGGCTCACGTTTTTTCTTCCACTCTCTCTTTTACATCGTAGGATTATTCGATCTTGGTCGGATCAGGTATCGCTCTCCGCGTTGTCGCGTACGCTAATGACGTTGAATCGCAAAACCAGTTTCTTGTTTGGTGCGGAAGATAACGAAGATAACGAAGATAACGAAGATAAGGAAGATAAGGAAGATAAGGAAGAAAAAAAAAGCAGACACAGTGCGCGCGGCGTCCCGGCAAAGACTGGCGAGGTGACCAGTCGCGAGACGACGCCGACGTCGACGTCGACCCAAAGCGCGACCAAGTGAATGACGGCAGGCGTGATTGGTCGGAACGCGAGCTCTGACTCTGTACATTGGTTGTCGTTGACATTTGCGAGCCGATCACGAGTCAGTGTGCTTTTTAATTAAACGATTTGAATGCACCGATAAAATCCTACGCGAGAAACCGATCAAGGTTACGGATAATGGAATTTCACGCGACATTACCAAGTATCGATTATTATAATTGCATCCCAGAGCGGGAAAACTATCGGTGCTTAATTGTCATTCTGTTTGCGATAACTAAGCATGAAAGGAAAAAATGATAAAAGTATGAACTCGCTCCAAAAGCAAAATTTAATCAAGATCGATGCAGGGCTTGCGGTCCTTGAGATTTTAAACAGTAGTTTATTACGTTACGTTTTCGTGAAATAATTTATTACGTTATCTATCAAAGAAGATGGTTTGTCAAAAATTTTAGAATTATTTCTTTTTAAATTATAAAGAAGGATCGATAAAAATATTCGATTCAACTCGACACATTATACGGATACATTATATCCTACAAGATCGGATATAACGTTCCGTGGCATTTAAAAGGCGTATTTCAAAGATACATATACCAGTCATTAGCTGGTTCTCTACTTGTACATTTCAACTTCTAAACTCGCTGACGCGCAATCAACCGCAAATTAATATCAAACACTTCAGGCTACTCGATACAGGAAGATACACGATCCTAATTATTACCATCTACGTTCGTGTTTTTCTACGAATGGTGCATCGTTCTGTGTAATTAACACAGAGCACGCTTCTTTTTTTTTCATATTTTTGTCAATAACCTTTTACATCGTAAGATAAACCTGTTCCGTAAAGTGAAATCCGACCAACTGTTTCGAGACGGAGCTATTCCTATATCGAGCTGAATCTATTTTTTTTCCCCATGAATCTAATGATATTTTTCATCCGATTAAAGCAGCTAAATGCTCAAGTTTATCTTTCGATAAGATACAGGTTTCGCAGGAACTTTGGTGTCGCGATGCTCCCACGGTAATGTCAACGCGTAAGTACGCTAGTTGGCGTCCGAGTCGCCTTCCTTCTTCAGACATGTGCGCAAACGCTGTATTATGCATGATCGGGATATAAAGTATGAAAAGGAAAGTTAGAAGAGCTTGTTGCTGCGGATATGAGATGCGCGAGATGCATGAGGACGTCTTTCGCTAATTTTCTTGAAACGACAATGAAATCCGGGACCCACCGGTTTGAATCAAACTGTTGGCATCGATTACTTCCGTTAGAAACGTTACACAATTTTCACCGCGTGAAACGAAACTTTTCTAATTGCTGTTAGATACACACGGTGAACGTAATTGGTTAACGCACCGTGTCCTCGTTCCCTCGATAATTTCGAAACGAACTTAACCGAATTCATACAATATTCCATCATTGAGAATGAAAACACCTTACAACTTGCAGGATGTTTTACGAGCAAACTATAATATATTATCCTAACGCGAAATCCGGTTGCTATCAACAAAAATATATCGTAGCTTCTGTAACATTCCTTTTCGAGTAGATCCTTGAAAATTTCTATTCCCCGGTATCGATGCTGTACGTTCGTTTCGTACTAACGCGTTCTCTCGCATAAAAGTAATCGTTGATTCGTGTAATACAGCTTCTAAATTCGGCCGTCGATCTATGGTTGGTACTCATGGAAGATATACGGAAGGTACACCTTCTAGCTATAGCTACTGTTCGAGGTCTCCGTGCAAAAACTGATAAGAAAAATATACGTATATTCTCACCACTCGACTTGGCTTCTACACCCTTTTTCGCTCTTTTAAGCTTCCGAGCGCTGACGAGGTATCTTGGAGACCAGCCAATTTACACCCCACTCTTCTATCGGATGGTCAAATAAGAACGGTATCGAAATAATCTTTTTATTCCTACTACGGAACGCAGCCTTTCGAAGTACGAACCATTTTCCGCCTGACGAAAAGTCTAGCAACCAATTTTATTTTGTGGTCAGTGGTCAGTGTCGTGGATTCTGATATTCTAAACTACTGCATTTCAGTTTTTTTCCTTTCGATTGCCTTGTTTCCGCAGCTAATTAGCTTCGCGAAACTTATCGTTGGAAAGAAAAAGATTACTTTCCATCTATACTTTCTCAGTAGTAGTTGGTACCGCGAAAACGGTAAAAATCCCGACATCGTCACCAGCCTAGGGTTTAACAAGGAAATCGTTAGACGGAGCGTGATTAACCCCGCCGTTCCGATAATAAACGAGCTACAAGCTTCATAACTCATCGGTGCCCTGGTCTCTTTCTTGTTTGCGATTACGCGTGTGTACGTTCGTACGTTCGTACGTTCGTACGTTCTTCCTCGCCCTGCTTCATCTTTCCTTTTTAACCGATATACATAGCTCCTAAACGTCGAACAGTGCTTAAAATTCAAGCCAACTTTGCTCGCTTTTATTTCGAGTAGACACTTCTGTTTAACGCGCCAAACTATTTAATACGCGAATAATAAGCGATAAGCGATACGCTTTGGATCGTGTATATCGTATGCGGATTAACGAACTTCAAATGAAGATCGTGTAATAAAAAAGTTTTATTTCTCGCTGTAATCCCTAGATTAAGGATTGCACGTATAAGATAAGCATCGAAGAAAATAAAGGAAACACGCTTTATAGCGTCAACTACTATAGTGCGCTGCGAACGCTTGGTAAAGTTATGAGAATGCGCCATCGCGAGAGAGAGGAAGGTAAGAGGAACGCGATGAGCGCGATGGAATTTCTTAGCGTAATTATCGTACGACTTGGCTGTAGGCGTCTCGTATGTTTTCCTCCAAAGCCAACTCTACGCATGTATGTACCTATACCTTATAAATCGATTTGTTTTCATTAATATTTCATAGCGCGGAATTATAATTTTTCGCAATATCGTTCGAATTAATCATACCTTGTACACTTACACATTTTTTAAATTAATAAATCAATTGCTATACGATCTATGATCGATTACACTGAGTTTCTAAAAAATTCATTCTCTTCAAGATCAAAGATTCGTTTTATCGATATTAACTAACGTGGAAAAAAATGTTTCACCAACAAACCATTCTATCGAGCAAGCGCAACAAATATCTACTCCATTACTTTCAAATGAATTACCGTACGCACGTACGTTTACTTGCACCGTATATGCGAAAAGGTTCGCAAACCAACTCCGAATCTCATCAAATTCTGCGAGCGAACGAACACTAGACCTTTAATATGGCAGTTTCCATTCGTTAGAAACATTCCCGGAAGTTGGCAGAAAATCTACCACTAAACCGTTACCCGTGCTTTTGTTCGGAACAAAAAAAATTTATTTTTTTTATCAATAGATTCGTTTAATAACTTAAGGATATCTCGTGTATTTAAATTTATTACCAATCCTTTTCGTAGTTTTTTTTTTTTTTTTCTTTTTTTTTCATATTTTTAAAGACAACTCGTGCAAGATTTTTCTCGTTATCGCTATCTCATTCTACATAGTCAGGTCACTGCACAAGACGATCAACAATATGGATTAGGTGAAAATTCAGGGAATAGGCTAAAGAAATTGGTGACGTGCTGTCAACTGCAGCGATTTGACGTTTGTCAATGCGCACATTCCATCTCGGGACATTAAAACCGGACTACATATCGCGTATTTAGGTCAACGCACGCGCGGATCACCATTCTTTAAACGTAATGCGTTGCCGAGAGTGGATTCGCTCCGAATTGAATCTTTGCACGTTGACATAGAATCGTTTGACGGTCGACGCGTGATTATTCGTGCGAATTAAATGATCGCTTCACGATTCTTCGTTGAATTTTAATTCCATTTAACCTGACAAAGTGTACCTTACACAGCGTATTTTCTGTTGAAAACGACAATTCAATTCCAATTTCAACGAACGAAAACATCTCGCGCTGAAATAAATCGCGTTAAACGATTCCGGTGCTCTACGAACGAAAGAATACAATAACGACGTGGAAACAATGATCGCATTGAAAACACTGTGCCGATAAAGAATAAAGAATAAAGAATAAAGAATAAAGAATATAGAATAAAGAATAAAGGAGGCATTATTTGTCTAGCAAATGATTCCTCTCGTTAATTTAGTTTAGTTTAGCTTGGTTTAATTCAGTTGGTCCTAATTCATCGTTTGAAATATGTTTGTGTAAACTATCGTAATTGTTATCGATAATAGTCTCTCTTTATCGTACGTGTAACGGACCGTTGTTCTTGTTCGCATACCGGAAATTATGCGAACCTCTCGAAAGATTAATTCCATCATCGAGCAAGAGCCGCGGAAGATATTAATTGTGCCGCCATGACAACAAATTTCCGGTTCGATGAAACCACGTTAAAAAGAACGTGTCGGACAGGCAAAAAAAGAAACGCCAAATTATATGAGAATACTTTCTTTACACTTTCGTTCCGTCGTTCGTAAACATTCGTTGGATGCCGGTGAACGGAACGATTTCCCTTTGGCAACACCCATTTGCGTATTGTTAATTAGACTTTAAACCGTACGTGAAACGGTCGAACAGAATAAACGATATCTTACGATTATATCCTATGCAAATTCGGTCGTTTGACACACGAGAACACAAAACGTTGTTGAAACGTTGTCATTCCGATGGCATCGTAATAACCCTTTCGCTGTCAGCTGTCACGTGAGCGAACGAGTGAAAAAACTACCGAAGGATTCGATCGAAACCATTCGACAGTTTCGAGCATGTTTTGCTTCGAGTAATACAAAGTACTTACGATCGTTCGATGACCCGTGTCACGACGAATTCCACCAATTCCACCAATTCCACCAATTCCACGAATTCTCCTTATTTTCAACTTGCACGACCAGACACTGTGTCCGGGATCCACGTCAAATTCCAGACCCATGAGTATCGAACTCTTCCTTTCTATCACTCACAATTGAATTACAACATTATTTCGCGTAATTTGTCAACCGACCAATCATCAGTTTTTCGTCGAATTACGACTGAATAAGCAACGAGAGGCAACCATGTGATCGTACTGATATCTCCTCGCAAACATCTGAAAGGACGAAGAACTTGCAGTGTACGCGAACAGTTTGCAGGAGCATGCTCTCCCACTCTCTCTCTCTCTCTCTCTCTCTCTCTCTCTCTCGCTCTCTCGCTCTCCCTCTTTCACTCTACTCCCTCTTACAATCTGAAGTAAGATCGCACGGTAAAACAGACACTGTCCTTGCGGGATAACCGATGAGATGACACGTAAGAAAGAAGGGTGTCACCATTTGTTGAGGGATCACGGTCGTTGTCACTGGAGGATTTCGCGGGAAACTTGGACGATCGAACAAGACACGAATCTCCCGTTTCGAAGATCTTTACCCCGCACATCCTCTGGAAAAGTTTCTCAGAGAAGTAGACACGCGACTAACAGCGCCTACGCGCGGCAGTGCCGATAACTTTCCGTATCGAAGAAGCGAACGCGGTTTATTACTGTTCGAAGACGCCATATTGACTGTTACTCTTATACGCACCCGACGCGCCATCTTTCAACCGTTTATGAATACTCGCTTCGCTTTAGTTCAAAGCGGTCGTTTCGGGTTAAACAGTGGAAAAATGGTTGTGTGAAAGAATTTCGATCAGCTTGGAAGAAAAGCAATCGAAGAACCAAAGAAAGATTCCTCATTGTGCGATACAATAATTCGGTGAGTAAAACAATTTTTGCGTTAAACGTTAAACCGTAGTTTTGAATTACTTCCTGTATTTGAGCATCGATCGGGATCGATGCATTATGCCAGCCAATTGTTGACAACTTCTTTTTCTTAAGAAATTTGAAAAGATGAAAAGAACGAAAGGAGCGGAAAAATAAGACGCTTTAAATCCTTGAATCGATATTTATCCTCTTACTCGTCATAATTTATCCGATTTTCAATGCCACCAACTTATAGCCACGCACAGTTATGTTGCAACTTGAACGACTACAATTTCTATTGTACTAAACTCATTGTTGCCTCGTAACGATAGCAAATTCATAAAAGAGTTCGTTTGTTAGGTCAGCGGTACTTGTACCACGGACAAGGTACACGACAGATTCAATATCTTATAGGACTTTGTGTTCAATATTCTGAAATGCCAATTCTGTAAAAACATTGATAACTTTAGAATATCCTGAAAAGGTTTTCTTTTGTCGTTAGATGGTCCCTTTAAAATAACGTAACTTGGTCACAGAGTTTTTACATATAGCCATAAATAATAGAGATATTTAAGTATTTTTACTCAAACCTTACAACCTATACGCATAGACGAAGTTATTTTAATTTACGTGATTTTNGTTCGTTTGTTAGGTCAGCGGTACTTGTACCACGGACAAGGTACACGATAGATTCAACATCTTATAGGACTTTGTGTTCAATATTCTGAAATGCCAATTCTANGTTCGTTTGTTAGGTCAGCGGTACTTGTACCACGGACAAGGTACACGACAGATTCAATATCTTATAGGACTTTGTGTTCAATATTCTGAAATGCCAATTCTGTAAAAACATTGATAACTTTAGAATATCCTGAAAAGGTTTTCTTTTGTCGTTAGATGGTCCCTTTAAAATAACGTAACTTGGTCACAGAGTTTTTACATATAGCCATAAATAATAGAGATATTTAAGTATTTTTACTCAAACCTTACAACCTATACGCATAGACGAAGTTATTTTAATTTACGTGATTTTCTACCTACGTTTAGTTTTAATTCTAACCACTGTTAATGCTGTAATCTTATTCTATGCTGAATCGATAATATCGAGAGTGACACTAAAATGGTAAAGGAGCACGCATGCCCCTCCGAGACCCTGGATAAAAAAAAAGCATCGAATGTTAGGTCTATTCTGTATCTCCTCTGTGCTTGTTGTACAAACATTTGCATCTCTTGCTTCTTTTGTGTTTCGCGTTGAAAAATTCTTTACAGACTCGATCCAATATGATAATATCTAATAATAGACGATATTTGTTAAACGAACGACAAACGTACCTTCGATTATTAAAGATAGAATTTACTTGGAACGCGTGTCTCCATCTGGCGAGACTGTAGATGACAATTGACATTATCGTACAATCTTCTTAACTCGATGAAAATAATTAAGGAAGAGAATTTTCTACGAATAGGTTACATTCGATTAACCGTAGTACATAATACTTGTAACACTTACGATTCGAATAGAAACATATATGCTATTATTAGCATACATATATTTTATTTCTGGAGCCGATATCTATTGCCATCTTTAAAAGAATTATGGAAACGGGAAACTTTCTTACAAAACATAAAATCAATAAAAGCTCCCAATAGTACTTGGATATACTGTAAATAGTTAATGTGATTCTGCAAGATTATCGAAATAGGATAATAGGAGAAATAAAGAAATAGGTTATGCAAGTATTATGAAAAAATGAAAAAACAGTTAGATATGTATGTGTGTATTTCACGTGTACTTATATTCTAGCAATTAGTGCTATTAGGCGAAATTGCATAACCGTTCTTCGGAAATGCATCGCATCAATTGTATCGTAACCGTACAAAATTATTGTTGATCCTCGTGGACTGAGCACAATTCAAATCGTTACGATATTCACTGGTAGAATAATACAATTATAAACACCAATTGTTTTGTAACTCGATTGGCGTTTCGAACAACAAAGCGCGTTATCGTTTCAATGTTAAACATAGTTACAGCTAGACCAACATTTTTAACATCCATCGCAAATAAATGTAAACATTACGAACAGTAATGATTGTACAGCATCGTTTTACTCTATCCATCCATCTATCGAGTTTTCTACGAAAATAGTTTACTACGTTCAAATCGGGTGCGATATAATTTCGCGAATTTTTAACTACCAGACAACAAACTTTTGCAGGAACGAATACAATTTCCCACATACCGCCAATTTAAAGCTGCATTAACGTGTCAACGAGAAACAATTCGATAACAATTGTAACGATTTAAAATATAAATTGAAAACGATTTTTTGACTTAATAATTATATGTATACGCGATTAAAGTATTACATTACACATAAATATATTGTTAAGACATCGTATGTTACGTTTTAAATTATATATTTTACACGCAACGCAAACTTCGTGTAAATTATATACAAATATCGAAGCTAAACATACTAATTGAATACATGTCGTTACAACGTACGTACCAACGTATGTTTCTAATATCAAATTACATTATTTTATCAATTTGATTAAGATCATTTTGTCAACATTATCTACTAATACGTATTGCGGAAGGATAAAATTGATATCTACCTCTTGTTATCCTAAGAAAAAATAATTACCGTCAAAACGTGACTTTGTTTTTTTAAATTACATCATAAGAAGCCATATTAACGTTAAAAGTATGATCGATACACTTTATGTTACTGCATAACCGCAAATCTACACTTTGAATACTCTGTTTGTAAAAAAAAAAAAAATTATACACCTTTATTTTGTTTTGTCGTGGACGATCGGACGATCGACGTCGTATCACAAGTGTCCCTCAATTTTAGGCAGTCGTTTGAAAAGAAATGCTTTTGGTATATTGTTCAAATAGTAACAGTTTCTGTAGACGCACACGCGCGATGTAATAATACAAAATTGTATACGATATGTGTGAAGAAATTGGCACGGATACACGCGTTATACGAATGGATCTCAAAAATTGTTCCCACTTCTCAATCATGAATTGTAATTCTCTTTCTGTCGATTCGTCAGTCCTTTCGAGCACTGCTCGATATCGATTGTTCTTCGAGGATGCAAAATGTGTAGGAAAAAAAAAGAAAAAAAAAAAAAAAAAAAATCACCAAACACGTATATATTAAACTGTGAATTCTGTCCTCGATTCTATGGTATTTGTAAAATATCGGTAAGCGTATCAGGTAAGATCTTGTGAGGAAAGGAAAGGAAGTATTACTATTACTATTACTATTACTATTACTATTACTATTATTATTATTATTATTATTATTATTATTATTATTATTATTATTATTGTTATTATTGAAAATTAGTCTGGTGTTGGTGGTGGATTGAAAGTTTTTCTCGAAATGCTGTCAGTTGAAAAACATTTGTTTCAACGATTCGATCCATGGGGTTTGTTTGAGTTTAAGGACGTATCGGAGTTGAGCGATAATAATTAGTCTATTGGTTGATCTTTTTCGGTTGGACGTTATTCGACAGGTGCTTCCAAAGACCAGTGATTAATGGCACGTCTCGGAAGCTATCGGCCGAAGGCTACGCCTGCTACGAACACATTAGGTCTACCGATCTCGATTCACCCCAAGCATTTTGAACTTTGAAACCTGTCGTTGGCCTGGGTACAACGTGATGCGAAGTCGACGTTGTGCTGTGCCTTAAGGTTGTCATAGGAATACTAGTAACGTTATTTTTTTTATGCACTTTCTTACCGTCTTCATCTTCGAAGTAGACCTAAAAATATAGTAATACTTATCAATATCTTCGTTCATGGTCTCTGAAACATTTTCGTTCGATACGCATACCTATAGAAATATATTAAAAATATCCAAATAAATCGCTTACCCATGAATTTCCTGTTGGCTTAGTCTCGTTCGATAAATCAATTAAAAGATTTTTCTGTGCATCGTTTGAATTATATCGTTGAGCGCTCTCCTTATTCTGCTCGTTGACTTTGCTCACAGATTTCGAATTTTCGTCCGTTTCCTTTTTCTCGTTGTTTTCTAAACAAAAATTACGGTTCATTGACATAATATAGTTGATGAAAATTTCAAAACCAAATATTCTGTATGCAGATTAGTATTAACGAGATCGAGTAAAGTACACAAGAAACAGAGGTGGTTAAATCCCATTTACGTAAATCAGGAATTGGACCCTTTTGGTTGCAACTGTGCGATACGGTTTCCTAGATACACTTTCGTTATCGACCCACGTGTACACCATCGTCCAAGAGTCCCTCTGTAACATGGAAGTAGAACCTTCGCACATAAGCACTGATATCTAGTTTGTCGCTAATTGGTAGCTTCGAGTCATTTCGTAACTCTAAACTATGAACCGGAACCACCTCGTTAATTACCGATGCGCCACTAATTATTTACTCTGTCGTAAAAGCGTTTGACGTTAACGGTATACCTACAGGCTCGAAACATTGGTAAAAAATGGTTCGGGCCAAAGGCAATGCCTTTGCTTCAGCTTTCAATGTAATTTTAACAAGATTGATAAGTCTTTGGAAGCGTGAATAGTATTCGCTTAAATGCCTGATCAGAGCTGATCCTTTATTCTTTAATTCGAACGGAACGTTTTTAACTCAACGATTCTGTTGCTCGTACAATTTCATACTTTAACGCGTAATTATTTGTACGTTGCGAATTATCGTGACTAATTCGATTTGAAGCGAACCTATTCAACAATGCTTGTGCGAACGAAGAAAACGCACGAGTCCTAATTGTTCCAGTTATCCATAGTGTTACAGTTCGGTGTGCACCAAGTTCAATATTACCGGACAATTTCCTAGATTGCATTCGTAACTTTCTCCGAAACTCACCGCAATATCCGCACCCTCGAAGAGTTAAGTGCAGAACCACATAGATATTACATCGTACAGACGATATACCTTTATCACAGATCAAGTTTCACAATTCGATTCATCATTCTTCTATCGTCATTTTTTATTTATCGTTAGAGAGTAAGTTAATTTAGAAGTTTTGTATAAAAGTAGAAGAGAAAGAAGAAAAAAAAGAAAAAGAAGAAAAAGAAGAAAAAGAAGAAAAGAAAAAAAAACGATACAAATCGTTAGGAATGTTAATTTTATTTTATAACAAAATTATCCAACACGGTGCGGTAGCTACTGTTAAAGTATTGCGATACAGATTAATTTACCTACCATTTCTTTCATCAATTAACGAAGGACTTTTATCTTGAACGTGATGGATCCTGGAATCGGTTTGGGACAGCTGCCAAGCTTCGTAAGCCGTGTTAAACGCCTGAGCCACTGTTAGCGTCACCGTTTGCGCCGTTTTTCTTTTGGGGCAAAGGAATGCGTGGCACTCCATGGTTTCGTTCAAATTAGTCGCGATAAATGCGAATACATGATCGTGAGTCGCGTCCGCCGAACAATATGAAATTCTGAAAAGATTTTCTCATCATTTTTCATCGTACTTTTTTCTTATTCAAATTTATAGAAAAGGTAAAGCATAACACTAACACTTTTGGTGTATTTGAATCGTGATCGTTTATACGAATCACAGGTTAATTAAAGTGGGATTAACAGCGTTGGTTTATTACAGGGAAGGCCGAGAATATCGTAGGATTAAGGAATCCGTGTAGGGTATCCCAGAAAGAGTGTGAGCCCCTTTAGAGGGTATTTTCTGATGTAATTTAAAACAAATTTTTCTTTAACTTTGTTAACGAGATATTAAAGAGAAACAGTGGCTGATTCCAGAGCAGATATGTATAGCGGCCAAACATCGGCCGAAGTGTTGATTGCGTGCTGCGATTATGCGCGAGCAAGTCGGCATGTATCAAAGGAAATGTTGATCGGTGTAGAAAAAAAAAAAAATATTATATCGAATAACGAATAAAAATATGAGGAACAAAGTGGAATTATTCGTTATTCATGAATCAGATTATGCTCCTTTCTTGTTTCTTGAGAGGGGTTATTTATTGTTCGCAACAGTGTTAGACGTTATTCGTATCAATTTTTATTATAATAGAATTTTATTTTCATTCGTTATTGAACATAATTTTCGCTGAACACTGATCAACGCAAAAAACCAAAGATCATTTGTTTGTTACTCGATGGTAAAGAAACCGAAAGAAACCGAAAGCAAGCAACAATTGGATTTCTCATTTTGATACGAGATCGGATATCGACGGATTCATTCGGTAAATCATAGTTTTGGATTAGCAGAGAGAATAATATTTCGGAATCGAAACACGTAGTATTTGCTCGTCGGCGTTACGCGAGATTTCGAATACATTTTAGCTGGAATATCGGATATTATGTTGGCTGAAGCATGAGAAAACGTATAACAGAACAGAACAGAACCAACAAATCCAGTTTCGTTCAGTTACAGTTCTCCAATCGTAAAAAATGAGTATATACGCGTTTCGAAAAGTAGGAACTCTGTCTCGTTTTGTACGTACCTGTATATAGACACCTGAAGCTGATCCTCTTCCGTGGCAAGGTCCGTCATTCTAATACCCTTTAAACTCACAGCCAAAGAGACTCTTTGCAGCTTTTTACCGCTCGCTTTTGCCTATAACGTTAAAAGGATAGTAGGTTTCGAGAAACCAAATATGTTTTCGAGTAACGGTAAACTTTCCGTGAAATTTTATTGTAACGTAATCCTGTATCTCGAGTTTAAATAAACGCCCCATTCAATGAATTAATTTGCTCCAAGATTACGCGAATCCAGTTTAATCACAAATGTTGTACAAAATTGAAAGGCAACAATAACGTTTCTACGACGTGTTCCGTGCTGAACAAATAACGTCAACGTAATATAATATAATATAATATAACATTGTTGGAAACAAACTCGATCAACGCGAGAGTGACAAAATTCATCGATAACAAAGTCAACTATCGTGTTAAATAAAATAATGAATAGATTAATTTTATAGTATACCAGGGAAATGTTTTAAGTACTTTTTTCAAACATTTGTCGAAACGATGTAGAAAAAATAGGATATAAAAAGTAAAAGTAAAAATATTACGGGTTAAAATTAAGAAACTTTAGCTACCAAATCTGTTGTCGATCGCTGTAATATTTTCCGATAACTTTCGATAGACGCCAAGCTGATTTTGAACTTTTATCGATCTTATCGAGCGTTATAATTTATCTCGTTTTCAAGTTAACAAGTCGACTACGGTGTTATACCGCGGAAGAGATTTATGCGTAACTTTAGTCGTCGCCCTTTTACTTCCATAGGAAAGTGCTTTTTTCTCATAACGTAATTCTCATTTTTTAATAAAGCGCAAAATTAATTAGGCATTGCAAAGTATGTAGCGTTGTAAGAAGGGAATGTAGAAGAAAAAATGTGTGATAAAATAAGAAAAAAGTGATTGGTAAGAAAGCATAGATCAAAGTGTACATCTACCATCGTAATGACTGTCTTGATAGCTTCTGCCGTGGCCTCTTCGCTCGAAGGTGTCTCGACGAGGGTACTGCCTAAATATTTGAGGGTGAACTTGGCTTCCAACGCATCCTCGGGTTCTTCGTGCGTGGTACCAACAGAACTACCGCCCTCCACGCATTCGCGACTATTCGCTAGAGCCCATTCCTCGCATAGTTCTGCAAGTTAACGTCGACCATATTGAAATTCATCCTACAACATTTATCCACCTTCCTCATTCCTGACGTTCATTAAACTACTCTTAAATTAAATTAAATTAAATTAAATTAAATTAAATTTCTTCTTGAGAATACAATGCAGTATTTATAGTGTTCGATGTTTAGAATTTCAATAATTGTAATTGTTTGAAACGTGAAGAAAATTAAAAACGTGTCGGACAACAGGATAAGGTAGTAGATAATAAATAACGATATAACAATTTGCGCGGCTAAGGTTTCTTCTAGCCGTGGCAGCTATATGCCAACACGTAACAGCACACCGGTGATAAATACCGCGGTAAACGGAATAGGGGATGATTGGTGTAACGTTAGTCCTGGTAGATACGTGCAACCACGTAAACTAGTCTCGTTCTCTGACCGCGTCGCGCCGGGAATTCCACGTGTGCCAATAATGGATGCCCATACGTATCGTGCGGTCGGTATTCTCCTTTGATGCGTCTCCTATCAGTTGGTACACCTTCTATCGATCATCCAACGATTGACCAATTTTATTTAACAAGAGAATCGTACCAAGTGCTACGTACTAATAACGAAAGAGCTTTCTAAGTAGATGGAAAAGCTATAAATATTTTTAACCGTTTTCGTAGACATTTTCTGGATTTGATCTAAAAATTGGTTTAAATCGCGGTGCGAAACTAACGATCAAGAAAAAATTGTATTTTTTTTTCTTTTTTTTCTTTTTTTTCTTTTTTTTCTTTTTTTTCTTCCTTCTTTTTTAAACGATTCGTGTGATTCAATGGTACGGTTATTATTAAATTTGGCAATTTCCAATTTCTATGGAACGTTGCGGATTGTTCGAGCAAAAAGAACGATAAAGGCAGGTGAAAAATAGTGAATCGAAATTTTCCGTTAACCCAGCCACAGAGTGGTGAACCGCAAATTAAATCTTCTTGGAGGCCTTTTACCGCGATATCTACGCGACCCTTCGATACCGGATTTATTTCTTTTTTACTTCTGGCCTGATTCGTTCAATAGACACTTGGACTTATCGTGGAAACCTTATTATTGCAGAGTCCTCGTCCCTTAGCTTCAAAGAAATCTTTATTACGCTTTAAGAACATAGAATTAATAGAACATTTTTCTCTATATATATATATATATATATATATATACCTTACAACTTTTATTTTGATTACAAAATGTATAAGTATGATGTTGAACAACTTCGAAATTTATTCGTAGCACTAATTATAAACCACTAGTAGCTATAATTATGGCAAAAGGGTATCATTTTGTTGCAGAAAATTTATAACTATGCGTAGAAGAGGGGAAGCAATAAAATGCTTCCGAGCTAATCGATATCAAATCATGAGTATCGTGTGCCAGTACGTACATCTTTGTTTCTTTTCCGTCAATCTATAATCTATAAAATTTAATAAACAATATTGCTATTGCGATTCGTTAATACATCTAACTATTATTTGTTCCTGCATCGTCTATGCATCGTGGATTGTTCTTAATTGGTACTCGCGTAGATTCCCTGAATTATGGAAACAAAGTTAATCGCACGGATCGATTCTCTGGAACTGACCGAACTGCAATTTTCCTCTACCGATCTATTACCGAGCTCAATAATTTTAGAAACAAATTTAGATTTTTCGATTCAACTATTTTGAAACTTATTATTCTCAACAATTGTACTGTACATAATTATTTCTAATTCATTGAATGCATTAATTATGAAATATATCAGGATAATTAACGATCGAATGATCTGATCATAGCCCTAATTGACGGGTCTTAATCAAATATACTGCCAATAGAGCTAGCGCATCGTTGAATGTTCATAGAAGGTAATTGTTTGTAATTGCACGTTAATGTTGTATATTAACGGTGCAACGTTTAATGAATTATTATGCAACAGCAAGTAGAATGCAGACGCTTTTTATGCAGAACGTTAGAAATTTTAACTCTCTCGTTCCGCTCTCCCAGTCAGAATATACACAGGACGGAGGAATTCCTCGCTTCCGACATTTTGGGATTCAGGAAGGACAACGAGTCGCATAATAATTCGTGTACAAACGCCCCAGCGCAAACATTCTGTCGTGATGTCGCAATCGCCAAGGCTGAATCGCGAAAATTGCCCGCAAGCCGTGCCACACCAAATCCCGTCTCTTAGCGCGATTGTTTACAACGGAAACGCGACAACGGGAAAAGCAATGTTCCAGAGTCTAGATACCAGAGTCTAGAGAATTTCTCTTTCATGGTGAATTTTAATTACCGGTCCACCAGAAATTAACTATAATTGAGTGTCACAACAAACTATAAACGCGTAACGCGCTTCTCTTTAAAAACGCCAACGAAATAGTTTTAAATCGTGCACCAAGTGTGATTCGTGCATAGTGCACTGTTGTACACGGCATGCACGAATACCCTAGTTAACGATTCAACCGTTAGAAGATAATCAAGGCGTAAACAGAAGCTTTTGAAGCAAGGAGTTTAGTCAACCGTCCTTTTTAAAACCAGTAAAGGGTATGAAAATGAAGATTCGTAAAGTCGAAAGCAACTAGATTCGATAAACTCGAAACCTTTGTTTCGAGCAAATGGGAAGAGCTAGCTTCTCTTTAAATCTCTGTGTGGTTTCCTATCGAATTTTCTATCGGCGGTTTTCTACACAGAGAATTTGCCTTGACTTTTCCCGATTCTCCGCTTTACGAAGTTATAACGCAAAGAAGAATAACGGATGGTTGATGGGCTGTTGGATTTCTAAGCTAAAGGGTACGTCGGAGGTACATTTTCCTTGATTATGCGAATGGAACAAAAGGCAGAAAAATGCAGGAAAAGGCAGAAACAAGCCAATGCCACTGACTCTTGCATGCTTGCGCCAACTTTTTAAAGTCGCGTTACCGAATCGACTAATTGCATCCGAACCACGCGAACAATCTTGCCGTTACGGGAATAACTACGAGATGTGTACCAGCCAGCTGGAAGCAACTGGAGGTAAATAGGATAAGAAAAGGTTTTAATTTAGCCACGTTTTGTTTTTACTATTACAAAGAGCGCCGACCACGATAATTTACTCTAGGTTATTATCGTTTTGCATTCCTTTCATTCTATTTTGTTTTAAATTTCCGGTTCCATTCGATTCATTGTCAGTTAGATCGTTAGGATCTCGAAGGGCGGGCAGGTACGATTGTTTCCCTCCCTCCTTAGTCGTCGGGTAATTGAACCTACGTTGCGCTGTAATTGAAAAAAACTTTCTCAGATTTCACAGAAAGTCGGGAAGCTCGTATTCGAGGAGGAAGATTGCAAACGAGCCTGCTGGTATTCGCTTTATCACTCGTGCCACATTTCTTCGACGAAGCAATTCGTTTCTTGGATAAATTTTATTCGAATGCAGAAGCAGCTGTTTCTTTCAATTTCCATCGATCGGGCGTGTATTGACGCCCGATATAAGAGAGAGAATACTTTTAAAGAAAGGTAGTTAAGAAGAGAAAAATAAGTTTCGATCGGGTCTGCGAAATTTTGTTGCTCCCTCGTAGAAAAATAACTTCCTTCGGAGAAAGCGTGGATTACTGTTCTCTATCGAGAAGGACGAAAGGACCATTGGAAACTATCTTGACTGCAAAGAATAGAATAGAATAGAATGTGGTTTTGACATTGCCTCGAGTGAACGAGGTAATTTGTTTCATTGTGCTTTATCGACGTACGCGTTCACCTATTTCCTCGCAATTATAACAGTGAAACAGTCGTTGATCAATCCTTTGTACCGTCGTCTACTATGAATTACGTTATAATTTTAATCAACGAGAATTAAAGATATTTCTTTTTACAAAGGATCGCACCTACATATGTAAACGACACTAACCGTAGGAAACTAGGCGTGAGTAGTTGATCAACACCTACTGTCACGGGCCCTTTGAGTTTTGTGAACGGGCAACCGTTCGAAGCAACTAAACGCTCGTACAACGTGGTTTTTTCTTACCGACAACCATTAACCGTGTTCCGAACGTAATTTCGATCGTAAATTATGAACCGTCGAAACTGCTGTACGCGACAACTAGATATAGTTGAATTTTCATCGCCAACGGCTGCTGCGGTGCTGTTTTCCGCTCCTCTTTAATTTTTCGTATTTCGCTTTCCTTGAATCGCCTAGTCCGAGGTCGCAGCACAACCATCGCTTGAAATTAATTTGCCTGTGAAAAGTTTTTCATTCTCGGGCTCGGTAATACACGGTAACCGAAGGAAACTCCGTGATACGAAAAAATAGGGAGAAAAGTAATCGTTTCGTGGCATGGAATAATTTACAAAATAATCGGTAAAAAAAATCTGTTCGATTAAAGAACCGTAAAATTAAATGTTGAACAAAGACGGTTCGAATCGAAATATTTCCACGTAGTCGTGGGCGTTTTAGTTGACGCGAATGCAAATACAAATCCAAATGCGACGAGGAAAGAAGTAGGAAAGTTTGAATTGGAAATGGGAGGAGCTGACAGGAAGTCAACGGAGAATCGACTTGGCTAGAATCCAATACCCACGGTCGACGCGTGGCCTTTTTCTTTGCAATAGGTAACGTTGTATCGGCTAATAAACGGGACTACGTTCTTTGATGGCACTTCTAGCTTGAATCCAATCTTTTCGCTTCTGTACGCTTATTATCGTAGGGTCGTTATCGATGCGTGCACCGCTACGAACAACGTAAGCACTCGACCGAATAGAAGAAGTACAGAATTGAATCGCGTAACGAGAAGAGTACGTCTATTTGCCATACGTTTTAACGAGCATCCTTTGATCTATCAACAATTCTCGACCACGCTCAAGTTTATTTTCGACCAACTTTTTCGTTTCGTGGCTGATATTATATCTACTTTGCTAACTTCTCAGATTGCTTTCGACGATTCTCAGAGTACGATTCTATCCCCATTTTTATTCTGTTCGTACTTTCATTTTTGCACGAACCGAAAACGGAAACCGAAACGCGGTGTACTTTGTCGACGCGTAGGTATCGACGAATCCCTGGAGTGTAGTTAATCGTGGCAAATCGAATTTCCATGCTAGAAATCTCGACAAAAAGCCCGGGGGATACCAATATCACCGATGCCGGAGATTCCCATTTAATTTGTATTTAAATCGGCTTGCCAGCCGTTTGCCTTCTATCCTGATTTTCCGTACGAGCAACTGAAATACAATCTCTGGAATAGCGAGACCTTCTATTTTCTTCAAATTTCATCACAAACTTTTGTCCATCAAGCTTTATCAATTTCTGTAATCTCTTAGGCGAACGCAACAAGTAGCGTGTCAAAAAATTGAACGCAATTCATTCGAGGACATTGTAAAATTGATCTGCGTTATTTTTGTCTTCTTCTTCTTCCCAGGAATGTTGAGTCCTCCTGTTTCTAGAATTCCCTTTGGAACTCTTCCTTCTCTGTCGCGCGCCTTTCTCTCTCTCTCTCTCTCTCTCTTACAATTAATAGGATTGCTTTATCAGATGTGAATATTTTTCCAAGTCCCAATTTCATCCGAGTAGAATGCACCCCAGGAATGTATTGGCGAAACGAAATTCCTGATGCGATGGATTAATTTTCATCGCCGATTCGGACTGGACACACCACTGTATGTATTGTGAAAAACGTTGAGAATAGTCAGGCAGTTGGTTGAAACGATATTTTAAGAGAAAATGACCACATAGGCACCTGCAGTGGAAAGGCAAAGCGTAGACGCGTCGCTTCGAATTGCGTGAAAAGTGAAATTCTGTTTAACGTTGATCGATTCCAGTCGATACAGATTACTTTGAGCAAAATCTATCTATAAGCATTCTCGCAATTATATGTAGGATCATGCGGACCATCAAATGACAAAACACCCCCTGGTATTTTGAAAAGTGAATATATTTAATAATGAAGAAATAAGAGACAAAACAGAGATATTATAAAGACGCCTTCGAAACGCACTTCTCCACGTCTCGACGAGAACTAACGATTATTCGTGCTTCTCGAAAGTCGTCAGCACGACTACAATGTATCGTCTTTTTGACGCTATGACGTCGTTCGGGCCGCCTGGACCCGTCGCCAGACAACAAACGCGGCCGCCGAACCTACATATATTAATGCCGAGGGGAAGGCAATGTCAATGGGGATTAATTTGCGAGACGAATGAAATTTAATGGAACCTAATGTGGCGTCTAAAATGGCTCGATCATAACAGATACCAAATGCTTGTCCTTCCTTTCGCAGTTATCCATTGTGATTCAACGACTCCGCCTGGTTTTTAAATATAGATATAGTTACCAATATCATTACCATTGTCGAAGAAATGGTTTAAAAATGATTAAAAGCCAAACATATAACAAGATTGATACTCGATGAGCTAATAATAGGTATTCGTGAAAGTAAAAATTTTATAAAACCTTTAAATTATTATCCAGTTGTGGCATACATGTTAAAGCTCCTAACGATCGCGGTGGCAAAATTACTTGCATCACTATCCACGAATCGTTCAATTCCTACTAACCGCTATGAATATTTATGATTGTCGGGAAAACCTACTTTAGCGGTAATTGCAAATACGGATCCCACCGTGTATCAATTATCGCACAACGTCCGCGTTTAAATTTAACTTGGATCGAATCTTCTGCCTCTATCGATCTTTACTTCGCTCTCCGAAATAGGTACACAACAGGTTTCGTTTTCCAAGGGAATTAAAACTTTGCTACAATACGGAAATTATTATAGAGCCGTGTCAAAGCTTTTAAAAAGTAAATATACGTGCATCGAAAGGAACAGTGAAATGAAACTTTTAAACGATACAAGGGATTCTCGTGTAATATATTTCCCAGCTAATATCGACAGCTAAAATGATATTCTAGAAAATTTTGTATTCGACTTGTGAATATAAATTTGAAAAGTATCTTGCATAACATGTAATCGTATAGAGTTACTTTAGAGTTGAGAATGTTGTGTTGATCATCAGCCAAGTGTTTAGAATCAAAACGTAGAACTTGATAAAATTGTGCAATAAATTTGTCAGCTAAATGCTCGCCTCTCTCGCTCGCTCGCTCTCTCTCTCTCTCTCTCTCTCTTTTTCTTTCTCTTTTTCTCTTCCAGGGAAAATGGGAGCGAACAGGGTGGCGCGAGTACGCGTATTCGTCGCGCTCGATATCGGTTCGACGTCGAAAAGCACCTGCCGCCTCGACGTAGATTTCGCCAATTCCAATAGGTTCTTGGAACTCTTAAACGGAACGCAAGTGTTTACAATCTCTTGTGACAGAGTTCTATTCCTGTGTTCTTAATTTCGTTTAATTATTAAAGTAAATGTATCGTGTGTAAAGTCAAGAGTTCATGAAATGCGAGTAATGTTCCTTATTTATCGGCAATGTGGAGAAACATTAAACGATCTGTGTCGTTGACGACATGTTACAGACAATTAATAAATGTAACTGGAATAGGTTTAATAAGCTAAACGCAAATTCGATGTAGTTCTATTATCGGTAATTTCCTTCCGCCATTGATCGTCGTAAAATTTAATCCGATCACGTCGACTCGCCATCAAAGCGAAACGATTCTCGTCTCGTTGATCGTTACACGCACAATTTACAGCGCGACAAGTTCATTACCACCGGTTCACTTTCTCGAACTTAATCCGCGTATCCATGATACGCGCACACCTCCGTGTATCTCTGTGAAAGCAAACTCGTTTTTTCCAATATTTTAATTAAAATGCAAACTTAAATCGAGTAGAAGATTCACGATCGTTTTATATTTAATCGTTTTCTTCGTCACATAACCCGAACACCACGAATAATGCTCTATGTGTCTATGTAGATTAAAAACCCATTAGCGTTGCGAGCATTGGGCACCTGTCCCATTTTAATTCGACACGATGCACTGCATTTTCAATAATGTCAAGCTACAAGCGCCATTGTTTAACACTAACAATTTAAACATAGAGGTAAAACAATTTGATTTTGCATTTACAAAATCACTGGCACGGTTGAAAATAGTTTGTTTTAAAATTGACTTTTGTCTACGATCAAATATGTTTGCGAAACGATCATTCTATAACATATTACGAAACGTAATTGATTTTATCGTGTAATAAAGATTCAACTATTTATGCGAGTGACAATCATGATTTTGAACGGAGAAATAAATACTACTGCATTACTCCAAAGTTAGGTTTTGTATTTCGCGTAATTACTTACGCGATTACATTTTCTTCCAGTTCATTGCGTTTTTTACATCGGAATACTGAACGGAAACCTTTTCTTTCCTGTTTAAACGTACCATGAATACAAATTACCAATTGACTGGCGATCGATAAAACAAATTATGAGTATCGCGTGCACCAAGGATATTCTAGCAGCGAAAGATTCGATTTTACGCGTTTATAAATTGAAAATTGAACTAGTAAAAATGATGGATCTTTCTTTAAGCGACTCGCATGTTTAAGCCAGCCAGAATAAAGGATTGTTCATTTTTCTACAATCATGATCCGAGGATCTCGCGTTTTGCGCGACAATTGATAGAACGAGAGAGGCTCGACTGTAAATTGAACGTAGACTAGCATTCTTTGACGATTGTATCGAGACGCGACCTGTGCTACGAGATTATGCAAATTTTATGATCAATAATCAGTGCTGTGAAAGAGGTCACATTGCGCCTACAACACGACTCGACATGTATTACCATAATCTTAAACGCGGCTCTCTATTACACCGCTTACTGCGAATAATCGCGTTAACTGCCACGTTGCTGCCGCTGTCTCTGCCTCTGCCTCTGCCTCCTCTCTGTTATCGCTTCCCGACATTTTGCAGCTGCACGGTGTTACCGTTAATCTTCCGAGCAACTTATAATTCCCGGTAAATTAACCCCCTGTATCCGCTAACCAAGAAAATGAAATTTCATCGATTATCGTGTCAGACTAGAATTCTGATTACGTGGATATGCTTATGTTTGAAACGGTGTCGATCAAATTTGCCGAAAAAATTTGTCAATGTTCTCTTAAAACAATACTCGACCATCGCGCCAGGATTTTTAACGTTCACAATCGTGTTTATCTCGAAAATAGAATACGCGTTTGATTTAAGATACGTATAGTACGTATAGTACTTTGCAAAACAAACAGATAGCTCAAAGTAAATATTCGAAATATGTTAGGCGACATTTTATAATTATAGCAACACCAAAATAGGTTTGAACGCTATTCGACGTAGAGAAACGAAGTACTGATAACGCCGAGCTTATCGAAAACCATGAACTCTGTCTTTTCTGCGTTAAACTTGACGTTGATTAGAAACGCTATCAGAGAGAGAGAGAGAGAGAGAGAGAGAGAGAGAGAGAGAGAGCATGGTTTGCCAATATTGACACATTTTTGGCTCGTAAGAAGAAATAGAAATAGCGCATAAGCAACGAATTTAAAAAGATTAAAAAGGATGATCGATAAAGAACTTACTCTTGTGTTTAGAGCTGCTTTTCCATAATCCCCTAAAGAATGACATTCTGGCTGCCCAGCGCAGCACGAGGTTCAACAGAACTGTAATGTTTTCTTGGTCGATTGGAATGTTCAGAGAAAGGCTCGGTCAATCTTCTTCACTCGCGAAACACGACGCTATCCTCGATTTTAATGACATGTGACACGAGACAATTTCACGCGATTCTGTTATGCTCTACGAACCGCGAGGACGTCCGGAGCGCGGCAGACGGTCGAACCAGCTGCCATTTCGAGACAGGAAACGGCGAGGAAAGTTGGAAACTCAGCGGAGAAAAGCGAGCTAGAAGATAGCGGAGAATAGCGATGGATTCGAAGATCCTGAGGGAGAGCTGCGTAGAAACGTGCTATCAGGAAGACTGTGCGCCGCGATGTGAGCGTGTCCACACGGAGTTTATTCCGTTTCCCCGTCGCGTACATGCGCATCCCCATCCCTAGCCCCATCCCCAGCCCCATCCCTAGCTCCATCCCCGTCCTCATCCTCTTCCTCGTTCCTGGATTCCGGTTCAGCTTCCGAACCGGATCCCCGCCGAAAGGATAAAGATTATTTTCACGCATTCGCGGTTCACGCTGCGTTATCCTTCTTTCCAATATTTTCTCTATCATAGTTTTTTCCTTTTCCTTTTTCTATTCTTTCTTTTTTATTAATAATACGCAACAAAAAATGTCCAGTTTATCACGAAAGCTTGCAATCAAACCAAACATTAATTTGGTATTCTTGTTTTTCTTGTTTCGTTTCCCTCGGAATTATAACATTTTACTTATAAATACCGAGTGTTTGATCTTTGTTTTGAGATTTCTGTTACGCGATTGATTCGATTAAGTTATAAGTATAAAGGACAAGGGGTATCGCGTTCCCAGTTTCTAATTTCACGAAAGATGCCCTTCGTACGCTTGCTAGAACCAAAGTTGGCCTTCCTATTTCCGAGAATGTTAACAATCCTTGTAAATTCTAACGCGATTCAACCCGTCTCCCGCTGTTCCGCATTTTTGCACCCTTTTATAGAATAGAATTAAACGCGATTAAGAGGGAGCTGAACAATTTCCACGGAAACCGTTTTTAAACGTTGTCTTGTAAAAGGAACGAGAATGCGAAAAAACACCAATCTCTGGATGTAGGTATTTACGGGGTAAAAATAAATTGAAAGAATAAGCACGACCGAGATTATCTAAGACCGTTGTATCTTCGTTAGTCTTGGACGAAACTCCAAGTTCGTAACGATTGATATTCCAAGTCGTACATGAAAGTACACTTGATCGCAAACTGTTCTCGATAACAAATTGATTCCTCGAGACTGCTTGCAACGCGATTTGCAATTGCCAAACTTTCGACGCGGAACTCGTCTTAACGGTATAAAAGTTTGAATAATTGGAAGCACTGTCTGTAATAAATTGTGGAATCAAATTTCGAGATACTCTCGAAAGAGTAAACGTGGTTGAAACCATTGAAAGTGTTCGCAAAGAAATTTACCGCACCAACGGTAGAAAACAATAGCGAAGGAACGGCAAAACGGCTGTGTCGAAAGTATCGAATATCGATGAGACAACGATTCGTTCCTCGAGAAGAAAAAAGCTCAAAAGAAAGGGTAGACAGTTGAGGCCGCGTCGCGTCGTACGAAATGATTGACAAGAGAAACTGTCGGTATGATATTTTTCAAGCGAGAGCCACTGTAACTTTTTGCTACATTCTCGGGAGGGTGGATCGAAAGACTTCTACTCGTTCTTTTTGGAAAAAATTTCTTGGGTGCAAATAAAAATGGGAAGAGGGCAAACTGGCGCAGAGATCGTAGAGCGTCCTTCTTTTTATTTTTATCGCGAAACAAAAATAATAATGAGCGGGTCCACGATATCATCCTTCCCTTCGTCGGACAATACTCTAGTCACGCTGGTAAAGAGGAAGTAAAGAGGAAGATGACGAGGCGCGAACGAAACGCCAACGATAAATGGATAGGTGAATATACAAAATGTGTATACCAAAATGTGCGTATACACAAAAACATGGAAATGAAATATAACGGTAAACCATAGGGAACCGCTAGGAAAATCTGTTTGTACGAACAATTTGTTGTTGAAACAAATTTGAGAAACCGTGCCACAGCTGTAATACCGTTGATAAATGAAATAAAAGGTGCAACGACGTCAAAGGCCAAGGACTGAACGCTCCTTATCTTGCTTTATCTGTTAATCGATATTCGTAATCGAAGGGAAAGGAAATTATAGAGACAGACGGAAATTATAGAGGAGAAAAGTAGGCATTAAGTATTTCTCGAGAAATTCTCAAGTTCGAGGCATTGGAGTTGCTCTTGCGATCCGCAGAAATTAATTTAGGGAACATCGTTCTTTGGTTCTTCGCTCGCAATCAGTATTGCTCCGCTGTTTTACTCGATACCGCGACCCATTGTTTCGATTCTCTTTTTTTCAAACATAATCCCAATTGACGCGTTGCTACTCGTACGTTCTGTTTCTCTATGCTCGGTACGTAAAATACATATGTAGTAGGAACATATGCTCGTATACGTATGTAATACGTAGCCATTTCTAGAACGCTTCATGAATTCCATCAGGAGCTGTTAAACGTTGTTGCGTACCATGTACAAAGCGTTCGATACGCGGTATTGAACTCTAGAATCGTTAAACGTTCGTTGAAGCGTACCTACAGAAGAATAGATTTCTCTTCTTTGGATAGTTCGATTCGAGCGAGCATCGCTTGCGTGTTTATTCGTACCGCAGAAAGGATACAAAATTATTTTCAGCCTCTGCAAGATCGATGTTTCAACGTTTCGACGTTTCGACGTTTCGATGTCACCGTGACTTGCCGACCGATGCCTCGTAACGGTACAAACGGGTCTCGCTCGTTTCTTTATTCGAAACTTAACAACATTTTGTTAGCAACAGCAACATCTCAAGACCGACCTCAAAGTAGAAACGCGTAATCTCGTAAAAAGTGATTTTTAAATTGGTACATCGAAAGCTTTTTTACAGAGGAATAATGCGAAGCGATCGTTGATTTAATTTTCCTTTGGAACAGGTTGTCACGGGCATAAGATTCGGATCTACAGGTGACGCGACAGCCGTCGAAACGATCTCGAATATCAATTCTACAGAATTTCTCCATCGAATAGTCATAAGTCAAAGACGCACGCGTAAATTATTTCCACTGTTCCAATGGCATCTCTCAGATTCGACGAAGGAACGGTATAGCCGTATAACGACAGGATGCATGAAAATTGAGAATTTGTTCATGGATGAGACGGTTGGAATGCCTGCCTTTTAGACCTCGAACACACGAATACGAGTGCGCGCGAGCTACTATGTCCTCCTCCCAGATAGAACGAATTCCGACTAAAACTAGTTTAGAGCTTAGCAGGGAGCGTTGATATATTGGTATCCTTGCATTGAATATTTATGTCGTCAAGTCCTATCAGATGCTTAGAAATACGAAGCAAGATAAGCGAAAGAGTCAGTTTGGAAGTTGCGTCGAGGTGTTTCGAATCGAGTCTTCGTGCGATTAAAATGATGGATCGATTCTCCGGTGTAGAATATCGAACGTTTATAAACCCTTGAAGAGCACTTAATTTTCGGCAAGTAAAGTATCGAAACTGTTCCTACGATAGGAGTTAAGCGTGCCAAAATTGAAGAAGGCCGACATACTGCATGACCGGACTCTCGTCGTTTCTTCTTTTTCGCTCGTATTCTTTTCTCTTTCTTTCTCTCTCTCTCCCTTATTCTCGTTCTCGTGTTCCCCTGTGATTCGTTCTTTTATACTACCATTGGTGGTTCTTCCTTGACGATCCAATCATTTTTCTTCCTTTTCGCCAATTGTCCAGCTTCTCCACCTTTCCGTCATTCTTTTTAATCTACTCTCTTTTCCTCTTCATCTTCGCCCCGTTCTCTCTCGCGGACGATCCGGTCCGGTTGTCCGTTCGTTTTGGTTCTTTTTAGCTATTTCGACTGGTCTCGATTCACAGTGGCACGAACTTCTCGTCATCGAGAAGAGTCAACGAAAGATGGTGCAGCCACGGAAAGTCTCGTTGTTGCCTTTCTTCGTTGACACTTGAACTTGTTCTATGTCGAAACGTTGCGCGATAATAACTCGTTTGTCGAGAAATGGATAAAGAAATGTTCGGAAACAGGGATAAACCCGGGAATCAATCATGATGTAACTGGTTGCTAACCGCAACCTAGGCAATATCCCTTCGTCTTTATCACGCTGATCGGAGACGCGTTGCAAAATCGATGCTTCTCGAACGATACTTTTCGAAGATTTTACAATCGATCGAAGGAGCGATTGGAAGGGACAGGAAGGGATAGGAAGGAAAAGAAAAATATCGATCAGGAAAATAAGAAAAAAACGTCCGACCGTTAGGTAGCTGCAGGTGGATACATCGTATAGCCGGTCCGTGGAGCCGGCTGATGCAAGTTCGATGCAGTCTCTCGCGATGGAAAGGCACGCGAAAGAATTCACGGTTGAAAGTGTGTAAGTATAACGAGTCGTCGTATCTTGGCTGGAAGGCCGATTACAACGTGCTGTAGGAAAAAGAAAGAAAGAAAGAAAGAAAGAAAGAAAGAAAGAAAGAAAGAAAGAAAGAGAGTAGAGGGAGAGAAAAAGGGCGAGAGGGGGATGGATAGACGGAGTGAGGGACGAGTTGCGAGTAAGGTAGGAACGCGCGGACGGAGTAATTGGGCTGAACGGGAATATGAACTCGGCTGATGCAAGAATCGAGTCTCTGAGAGGCATTTCCTTCTCGGAAATACATCTCGGAAGGAAACTGAGAAAGTATCGTTGTACTTTGAGATCGTACACGCCGCTATTGATTTTCGCAGCATCTCATCGACGCCTCTTACTCCACTTGCCATTAATTACCTTACAGGTATAAGTACCGCTGTGAATCGCTAAGATGTCTACTCGTCTGTTTTTTTCCCTCGATACCTCCTCCTCGAGACGTTCTCAAGCTCCGAACTAAAATACGGTAGAAAAAAAAAAAGTGCGTTTCGCGGTAGCACCGTTCGATATTTCCAATCCGAACGACCCTCGTTGTTACCTACAAGTCGCGAGTCACGTCGATTCCCTATCGGTATTTCCTACCCCCATTGCCAAGATTCGTTTAATCCTTTTTACCCGAGTAGCCTGAGTTGGAGGCGAAGGAGTTTCCATTGGGAATGCTATACGAGAGGAAGAAATTAAATTTTTCCAAGCTTTCGAAGAAACGGTTCGCGAAACGACCGTGGCTCAACGTTTCGTGTTTCGCTGCAAATAATCGACGATCGATTGCACGCGACGGTTTATCACTGTACCGCTTGGAAAGCTCGTTTCCTCCTGCTCGACGTAGACGCGTTCGCCATTCTTCTTCGTTAAAGCATGGACAAGTGGGCGACGAAGAGAACAGATAGGAACGCGAGAGAACGGGCAGAGCCACGTTTCCCTTTGTTTCGTGAGTTGAATCTTTTCTACGACGCGAATCTCGAAGAGCTACGGAAAAGTCGTAAATTTCGTGAAAAAAAAAACGAATGCGTTTCCCAGGAAAGGCGTGGTATAGACACGAGAGACGAGAAACGAAAGACCCGAAAAGCAATGTACAGTATAAAGGAATAGAGAACATCGAGACGATGCTGTCAGTAGTGTTATTTCCCTGTCCCCCGAGTAAGTACACGGTGTAATCGGGTCGACGTTTCCTTATCCGTGGTCGTCGTCCATAGACTCGCTTCGTGAGCGACATTTCGCGTTACGATATATGTAGCAAGAACGTTTCAACTTGGCGAGAGTTTCGCGGCGCGTTCTTCTCGCTCTTTACCATTCTACTCTGCTCCTCGACAAAATTTGCATAATTGACATTCCTTTCGGTTGTCACCGACCCTTCGAATTCGATATCCGCGGTCTCTTGCCACCATTCTCGTATTTATTTTCGGAGCGAATTTCAATTTACATCACGTAGAAACGATTCTATCGCGTGTAAGTAGATTTCTCCCTTGATAAATCGATTTCAATCTCATTTTAATATCAGCCAAAGTTTTCTTCGATGAGTACTTAAGTATATCGCTCAAGGATGTAGCATCGAAACAGCGAAAATGCGGATAAATATCCACGGAACGTCGTGGAATCGCGAATGAAACCGTAGCGAATACAAACGCTATTTGTAACCGCGTCAAACACCTTTCGCGTTCGAGAAGAAACCGTTGCTCTCTGCTTGTCAACGTAAAACTCTATTTATTCGCCAGAATCCGACATACTCGAGATAAACCTACGACATTCGCCAATTATTTTCATTCAATTTTCTTTTCTACGGTAGATTTCCGCGATAATATAGATTTCCGCGATAAAACCAGTGGAAAACAGAAACTATAACCGCACGAGTTCCTTGCAATTTATGACACGAAAAATTGTATACAATTGTATAGCTAAAATCTGTAAACCGTAGATTTGTGTAATTGGAAAATGTTACATTGGACATTTATGGGAACGTAGAAACGTAAAAAAGGGAAAAAGTAAAAACGTAAAAACGTAAAAACGTAAAAACGTAAAAACGTAAAAACGTGCACGTTGAACGAAGTTGAAAGGGAATGTACGCACGCTTGAAACATAGAAAGAACAGAGAACAGAGAATAGAGAGAACCGTATGTAATATCTCGAAATTAGAGCGCGATAGAAGTCAGGGTGAAGGACGTAACCGTGTCGTCTCGCTCCAGCGTTTTATCGACCTAAAAACTGCAAACACGGCTGGTAAAGTTAAGCGTTGGAGCATCGACGAGGTTCCTACTTGAAGAAAGAACGAATAACGATCGATGAAACAACAACTCGTATTCGGTCTCTGTTGGGGAAACTGAAATACAGTTTCGAAGGAGAGACGTGCGTACGAAATGAAGCACACGGAAAGCGGGAAAAAATGAAGCATAACCCAAAAGATTAACAACGTCATCGTCATCATTCGTTCGTTTATTCGTTCACGCGCCACGGTGCCAAAATTGGAGTTTCGTTTTCACGGGATATTCTCGATTTTCTTTCAGCTCCGATGTCGAGAATCCAACGCGAAGCGCGAACGACTCTTTGTCGGATCGAACATCGCATCCAACGGCTTTCAATTTACTTTCAGCCGTCTGTCTTTTTAATTACGCGAAGATTAGTTTAATCCGATGACTCTGAAGGTGACGATAAGAATCGATCTTGTGTCGCGTCTATGAATGAAAACTAGACGATACAATGGTGCGTAACAGCGATCACTTTTTTAACGGTGATGCTTGAAACTCGTGGAGGAACTGGTTCTGAAAGGCGACTCTTTATATTCCGAACTTGATACCGTGATCGGAAAACCGTCAAGGCGGTCCGAAGCTTGGTATTGCGCGTTCGATCCGGTCGATGCTCGAAACCGAGCAAAGATCGTTCTGATCGCGACCGACTGGCGCATACGAATCATCGAAATAAATTGCATAACGCCGTGACACCGATACAAAGTGCAAGATCTTAATGCTCTGAACTCTCGAAATAAACCATTATCGAAGTGGAAGAATGGCCAAGCCGTTCTATAAATATAGAAAACGATGCGGTAGGAAACTGCGCGTTTTCTTTCCTTCTTTTGTGCTCATCTTGAGAAATCTGTCCACTTTAACGATACCAGTGTCATCGTTACAAGACGAATATCCACGGTTGAGTACGCGCTGGTACAACGTAGGTGTTTCTCGAATCACTTTTATAAACGGACGTAATTCTTATTCAGCTAAATCCTCTCGTAAAAAACTCGCCAATCGTAATCCGCGCCGTTCACTTAACGACCAAACGCTCTAGCGTTTGAGTCGAAGAAAAATGCTCGAATATATTTCACCGTCGAAAACGTTTGTCCGTAAAGAATACAGAGAGAGAGAGAGAGAGAGAGAGAGAGAGAGGGAGAGACGTATGTATGTATAATTTTATGGAAGAAAAAAGCTTCCTGAAAAAAGTATATAAATTTGAGAGTATCCGAAGCGTAGATTAACTGATCGCTTTATCTCGAAGAGCCACTTCTGCGCTAAACGGCTACCTTTTTTTTTTCATAATGCGCCAAGAAAAGGGATAGACAAAAATAATGATAGAAGTGAGATCGATTCGTTCGATCTATTAAATGATTCGACACGGTTAATTTTGAATTTGATCCATGTACTTTTAAAATATTTCTAACGTCAAAATTTAATTTGATTGGCAAAATCCCAAGTGAAATTGAGAGAAAAACAGTTGGATCAATGGCGTTAACAAAGCGACGCATAGAGGCGTTGGAAACCAGCGGTAGGGACCAAAGTTTCTAACCGAGGAGAATTTGAATAAATTGCAAGATACGCGGCGGTTGTAAATTTTTTGTCTACCGAGCGAACCATGAACCACGAACCATGAGCAACGAAAAAAAATCGGATCCAGGTCAGGGAGGAACATGGAACGTTGGAACGCTTAGAATTAGTAAAAATATGTTAACGCCGACATCCATTTGTTTCAGATTTTCCAGTCTATCACCGTTCTTATTTGGGAGCGAAGTGAACATGAAAATGTTGCATCGAAAATTTCTGACTGATTGTGAGAAAATCGCACGCATATCGAGAAACTCTTGACGGCAAATAATCGAAGCAGCAGAAAACAGCGATCGGTGAAAGGAAATCAATGGTAGTGCTGAATAAACGTATAATTAAGAAGCACGTATTACGTAGTCCAGGCATTGGTGAGAACTAAGCGTTCTTACGGATTATTCGCCGCACCGATCAGCCGACTTATGTAGGAATGCAATATTTTGCGTGCCGTAACGAATCAATTTAGTGGTCTACGCATTATTCATCCGCTGACTTCCGCGGCGACTCGAATCGCGCATTGGAATTGGACACAGAGAAAGTAGAAAAATAAGAGAGACGCGTGTTTAATCGTAACGATGCTCGAGCTTTCGATACAAGTTTGACGAGAGAAGAAAGAAAATCGTATCATCGCGATGCCGTTTCGCGGAATACTTTAAGCCATAGATGAACGGTGAATGTCGATTGGTTGGTGAAAAAACAGGACATGGCGAGTAAATAGTTGGAAACTACGTTAAGACGGAGAGTCGAATCGAACAGGAGCTCGACTGCAACTTCTTCCCCGGAGACTTCCCTCGGTACTAGAATTCCATTACGCGAAACTCGGACGGGAACAACGTGCCATCTTACGAAAAGGTAATTATTCTCGAAACGAGTTCAAACTTTGGGACAAAACTGCGCAATCTGTTTTCAGTCGGTGAACGGTTCGCAACTTTTTTTTCCAAGTTTTTTTCTAGTTTTTCCAAAGTTTTTCCCAAGCGAACGAGTTCGATCGTTGAAACCATTTTTATCCACGCGGTTTCAACAACTATTTCTAATTTCCGTCTAACGACAAGGAGAAGAATCGAATCGTAAAAAACTCACTTTTGTGTCTGGAGAATCTCCTGAGCTTCTTGAAGAACGGCATGCTCGCAGTGGTTCCGTGGTACTCGTTCCGATCGATCGATTTCCGTTAACCGTGCAATGTCGAGAAGCTTGTTACGATCACTAATCGCGGAGCTTTCGATCCAAGCCTGGGGAAAAACTGCCCTCGTACGTGAACGAACGAGCTCGAAATGCCGCCTATTGGTTTACATCGGGATACGACGAGCTGTCTGTAAATTCCGTCTGCCTCTTACTCGATCCGACTTTGCTGCTTCTCTCTTCTCACCGGACTCGTACGCGTTTCCACTTATCCCCACTATTCGCTTTTACGATGGGAACCAAACACGAGTCTCGCACTCCCGCATGCTCGACACTCTCCAGTCTCCAGTCTCCAGTCTCCAGTCTCTAGTCTCCAGTCGATCGCCGTATGCTGCGACGAGTTGAATTTTGATATACATATGTACATAAGTATGTATACTATTCGATCCGATGCACGCTTCGTCTCTCTAATTTCACAGCTACTCTAAACATGTACTTTTCAACTAACTTACCCAAAGGAACTACGCGTGTACCGATACCGATATAATTTCAATCGCATTTTTTTTAAACAGAATTCCCTATATATATATATATTCTTACGATACGAAAGAAATGTAATCTGCAACGATTTTCATCGCAATGTTTCGAGAGCTGATGGGAGAAAATCGTTACATCTGTTTTCGAAGCTGTGGTAAAAAGAAATGCGAAAAAAAGAGAGGAAAAGTATCGGAGAACCGTATGGTCGTCGCAAGTGGCTCGAAATGTTCTCAGGTTGTCTCGACGAGTTCTCGAACAAGTTCGATTCGTTTATGTATACCTTCGAGTAGGATTCGCAGCGGACACGAAATAGAAGGGTAGTCGAGCGGAAGAAGATAAAGGAAAAAGAAAAAGTATAAAAGTAGTTGCTGCGAGTGGGATGAACATAGTTGGTGGAAAAGCTCGATTAGATTGTACGAAAAAACTTGATTCGCTAACAGTTTAATTCGGTTTTCCTTGTATACCAAAAGGAACCTTGTTTCTGGACGTTGTTCAAATCCTTCCCGAATCGGAGCAATCGAACCGACCTAATGACACATTATTATCAAAACGACCGTGATAAGTACCTGGTTCGATTCCACGATTGGTACCGTATACTTGTGAATCGTTAAAAGAAAAAAGAAAAAAAAAAATAATAATAATAATAATAATAATAATAATAATAATAATAATAATATTGGAATAATTATAAAGGCTATCCATATTTCTCGATTGCGAAATCGAATCAAAGAGAACCGAAGAAAACGATAAACCTTCTGAGGGTGTTTCATCGTAACTGGTTCGAGTCAAGTTCCAAGTAATACGGAACCTATTACACAGTTTGGTAAGCCGGTCGATCTACCATAAGAAAATAATAGATTCGCAAGGTTGGATATTAAGTTTTACGGGAAAGTAGTTGAAAGTTGGAGGTGACCGAAGTTCTTGACGCGATTCTCGATTAAAATTCGCGATCTTCTCTCAACGGGGTCGGTCGTATAGCAGAAACAAAGTTTAAGCCACTTGGGTTAAACCACCTATTATTCCGTCCAAGACGAAGCTACCCGAATTTTTTTTCGTACTTTGCTAAAACTTCAAATTCTTAGGAAAGAAATTTAAATATTAGCAGAAGGCATGCCGAACCGTTGCGCGTGCATTTCAATAGATCAACCACGATACATTTATACTGTGAAGAAACGTTTTCGTGCTTCATCGTTGATGATGCGCGCCAAATAAATCCAAGTATGGAAAAAATCAACTCTCCTTCGTCTACACTGGAAGAGATATGTACCTATGAGAAATGAAGAAAATTGAAAATTGCCGAATCTCGAACGCGATAAACGAGCTGTTTCCGAGAACGTCGATTCGACATGGTTGCACGTATTATTGTATATTCTGTATTTTCTTTTTTTTTTTTTTTTTTATTTCTCGTTTAGTTCTATCGCGTTTTCTGTACTTTATCAAATAATTCGGTCGAAACTGAGTGTCGCGTTCTAATTAAAATCTCTAACTAAAATCTAATAATTCTAATTCTAAGCTGCACATAAATTACCCTGAATACATTTTTCATTGTACTTTTTAGGTAAAGAGGTCTCCGATTCTATCACGGATGGATACATACAAGTATACGAAGGAAAGTTTTTCAAGCCGGTGAGGGTTTTTACACAAATCTCGCAAATCGCCGAGATCTTTCGACACATCGGTCCTCGAACCGATGCGACCCGCGCGAAATTGAATCGCGAAACTTTCGTAACCCTTCGCCACGCGACAAGAACTTTAATATACGAGCGTAGCGAGTTTGAGTTTGATACGCGCCCCGCTACGCTAGTGCTTCTCATCGACCTGGATCCGAATCCACGAAGCGCGCTCGAAACTTGCTTCGCAATCTTTTAAAAAACTTTCCGTAACATTTAGAAAATCGACACACGTGCTTGCGTGTCGCGCATTAATTCACGCTTCGATATTTCTTCGCGTCCTTACATGTCGCATACTTTTCAAGAACCAGTTTGCGAAAATTTTTCTTTTTTAACGTACTTTTCCGTCGAACGAAGGAAAAGGATATCGCGTTGGGAAACGATAATAACAGTAATAACGTTGCTTGATCGTTCCGCAATGTATACATATAAACGTGTATCCCAATGTATACATAGACGAGATACAATGTAGATAAGTGATTTTCCTTTCTTTGTTTTTCTAAATTCCAGAGAATATGACAAAATTTTCTACTTTTTTTTCCTATAATTTTATCTCTCATTTGTGATATTATTTTTTAACATTATTATTTGTGAACGACGTTTTTTCTTTTATCGATACAGATCTGCATCTAATTGTAAGCGCGATGAAACAAAATTTGAAAATTTGAAAATTTGAAAATGTTAAAAGCGCATCCGTTAATTGTTTCATACCATTTGATCGATGTTCGATTAATTGTATAAATTGCGAAGGTGGGTACGCTGGTACATTTGTTGCGGTATGGTAGTACCTATGGGCGTGAATATACGGATAGGTACGCGAGGTAGGCTACAATAGACACCGAAACGAGATTACCTATGGCGCTGCGCGCTCACGGTCCATTAGCTCCGATTCAATTACACTCACCCTTCGTACAATGGAAATTCAACTCTCATCTTGGACAGCCGTTACGTGGAATAGGAAAAGTAGCAACCGTTGTATTTGTGGGAAACAGTCGTTGCGAAATCTCAAGTTATCCCTGAGAAAATATGAGAAACGAGGAAAAAATCATAGGTAGTAACATAGTGCTGACAAATTGATTGTTCCTAGGTACTATTGGGTAGAAGAAATTATCAACGACCTCGCTGCTCTATCTTGTAGAAATTTCCAGCGATGCCCAGCTATTTGAAAACGATTTTGCGATGCGAACCAAGCGAACCGTTGAAATTACTTAGCCCGACAAGACATAAAATACGACCGGTCGAGCGTTTCTCGATATCGCTCGGAACATCGGAGGTTTGCCAGGCAAAATTTCCAGGCCGACATTGCGTAATTGAACAGTGTCGCGTCCGCAAACCTACCGGAACGTGTCACCGTTCCCATAAATCACAATCTAATCGACATTTTAACCGCAACTACGGTTACCAACGTGCAACGTACATATAACGTTTCGTTGAATAATTTTAGCGATGCTCGCAAATGTTATTTCGGACACTATCTGGACGACGCAGGGGATATCGAATGGTACGTATTACCTGTATCGTATGTCCTAAATAGCTGAATGAACTTCACATTTCCAATGTAATTGATTGAAAAGAGCCGTATAACCAAGTATCGAAAAACATTACGAGATGAGATAATTCACACGTGGAAAAAAACTAG
>SMSQ01025546.1:0-10101 GCA_019453375.1 Ctenoplectra terminalis | reverse complement strand
ATAATTTACAAACTGGCGGAGGACGCATTACCGAACGATAAACTGCAACTTTCAACGATGGACAATGGATGACGAATGTCGATACGGTATTAAATTGTTAACACTGCCAACCGGGAGCCTATTAACACATTGCACGCGCGAAACGTACTTTTACTAAATTATAATTTAGTAAAATTATAACTTTTACTAAATTATAATACGCGGTCCGCGAAAAAGCATTCCGTCAACGCAGAGCGTTTAAATCTAGAGTGCTCCGCAGTCAAAGGGTTAAATTAAACTGAGCCGTTCGACAGATTATTTTACGCACGAAACACAATGAAAAGAGGAAACAAAAAAAAAGGTAAAATAAAAAGACACCAACCATACTCACCGGCGGTGTTGCTCAAGGATGCGAGCGTCGCCAGGCCCTGAAGGTTCGCGGGGTTGATTTCCGGCGGACTTGGTACCGCGGGTGCAGCCGCGTGCGCTGGAGTTGCCGCGCCGAGGCCGAGGTGTTGTTGAAGCAACAATTGATGCTGCACGCTCGAGAGAGCGTTCGCCCCGGCACCAGCCGCGACGGGAGTCACCGCGCTCGTCGTCGCTTGGAGCTGTTGCAGAAGCTGCAACGACGCAGGAGCAAGGGCGGGTGTCGTATCGTTCTGCAAACAGAGGCAGCTTTCGGTGAATATCTACGTTTTGAGTAATATTGGGCTGTGTAAAGGAACGGTTTTATTAGCCGCCGAAAGTGGTTCGGGGAAGTGTTTGCGAGATTTTGGGGCAAGTTTGTTAGGAGAAATGTTGTGGAGTTGGAACAGACGTACTGGGTTTTTGTGAGGAGTGGAATTTGTTATGATAAATAGGATTTTTTATTCGTATTTTGGGTATTGATAATGTTGCTTTGGTTCGAAATGTTGTGGAGTTGGAACAGACGTACTGGGTTTTTGTGAGAAGTGGAATTTGTTATGATAAATAGGATTTTTTATTCGTATTTTGGGTATTGATAATGTTGCTTTGGTTCGAAATGTTGTGGAGTTGGAACAGACGTACTGGGTTTTTGTGAGAAGTGGAATTTGTTATGATAAATTGGAATTTTTATTCGTATTTTGGGTATTGATAATGTTGCTTTGGTTCGAAATGTTGTGGAGTTGGAACAGACGTACTGGGTTTTTGTGAGAAGTGGAATTTGTTATGATAAATTGGAATTTTTATTCGTATTTTGGGTATTGATAATGTTGCTTTGGTTCGAAATGTTGTGGAGTTGGAACAGACGTACTGGGTTTTTGTGAGAAGTGGAATTTGTTATGATAAATTGGAATTTTTATTCGTATTTTGGGTATTGATAATGTTGCTTTGGTTCGAAATGTTGTGGAGTTGGAACAGACGTACTGGGTTTTTGTGAGAAGTGGAATTTGTTATGATAAATTGGAATTTTTATTCGTATTTTGGGTATTGATAATGTTGCTTTGGTTCGAAATGTTGTGGAGTTGGAACAGACGTACTGGGTTTTTGTGAGAAGTGGAATTTGTTATGATAAATTGGAATTTTTATTCGTATTTTGGGTATTGATAATGTTGCTTTGGTTCGAAATGTTGTGGAGTTGGAACAGACGTACTGGGTTTTTGTGAGAAGTGGAATTTGTTATGATAAATTGGAATTTTTATTCGTATTTTGGGTATTGATAATGTTGCTTTGGTTCGAAATGTTGTGGAGTTGGAACAGACGTACTGGGTTTTTGTGAGAAGTGGAATTTGTTATGATAAATTGGAATTTTTATTCGTATTTTGGGTATTGATAATGTTGCTTTGGTTCGAAATGTTGTGGAGTTGGAACAGACGTACTGGGTTTTTGTGAGAAGTGGAATTTGTTATGATAAATTGGAATTTTTATTCGTATTTTGGGTATTGATAATGTTGCTTTGGTTCGAAATGTTGTGGAGTTGGAACAGACGTACTGGGTTTTTGTGAGAAGTGGAATTTGTTATGATAAATTGGAATTTTTATTCGTATTTTGGGTATTGATAATGTTGCTTTGGTTCGAAATGTTGTGGAGTTGGAACAGACGTACTGGGTTTTTGTGAGAAGTGGAATTTGTTATGATAAATTGGAATTTTTATTCGTATTTTGGGTATTGATAATGTTGCTTTGGTTCGAAATGTTGTGGAGTTGGAACAGACGTACTGGGTTTTTGTGAGAAGTGGAATTTGTTATGATAAATTGGAATTTTTATTCGTATTTTGGGTATTGATAATGTTGCTTTGGTTCGAAATGTTGTGGAGTTGGAACAGACGTACTGGGTTTTTGTGAGAAGTGGAATTTGTTATGATAAATTGGAATTTTTATTCGTATTTTGGGTATTGATAATGTTGCTTTGGTTCGAAATGTTGTGGAGTTGGAACAGACGTACTGGGTTTTTGTGAGAAGTGGAATTTGTTATGATAAATTGGAATTTTTATTCGTATTTTGGGTATTGATAATGTTGCTTTGGTTCGAAATGTTGTGGAGTTGGAACAGACGTACTGGGTTTTTGTGAGAAGTGGAATTTGTTATGATAAATTGGAATTTTTATTCGTATTTTGGGTATTGATAATGTTGCTTTGGTTCGAAATGTTGTGGAGTTGGAACAGACGTACTGGGTTTTTGTGAGAAGTGGAATTTGTTATGATAAATTGGAATTTTTATTCGTATTTTGGGTATTGATAATGTTGCTTTGGTTCGAAATGTTGTGGAGTTGGAACAGACGTACTGGGTTTTTGTGAGAAGTGGAATTTGTTATGATAAATTGGAATTTTTATTCGTATTTTGGGTATTGATAATGTTGCTTTGGTTCGAAATGTTGTGGAGTTGGAACAGACGTACTGGGTTTTTGTGAGAAGTGGAATTTGTTATGATAAATTGGAATTTTTATTCGTATTTTGGGTATTGATAATGTTGCTTTGGTTCGAAATGTTGTGGAGTTGGAACAGACGTACTGGGTTTTTGTGAGAAGTGGAATTTGTTATGATAAATTGGAATTTTTATTCGTATTTTGGGTATTGATAATGTTGCTTTGGTTCGAAATGTTGTGGAGTTGGAACAGACGTACTGGGTTTTTGTGAGAAGTGGAATTTGTTATGATAAATTGGAATTTTTATTCGTATTTTGGGTATTGATAATGTTGCTTTGGTTCGAAATGTTGTGGAGTTGGAACAGACGTACTGGGTTTTTGTGAGAAGTGGAATTTGTTATGATAAATTGGAATTTTTATTCGTATTTTGGGTATTGATAATGTTGCTTTGGTTCGAAATGTTGTGGAGTTGGAACAGACGTACTGGGTTTTTGTGAGAAGTGGAATTTGTTATGATAAATTGGAATTTTTATTCGTATTTTGGGTATTGATAATGTTGCTTTGGTTCGAAATGTTGTGGAGTTGGAACAGACGTACTGGGTTTTTGTGAGAAGTGGAATTTGTTATGATAAATTGGAATTTTTATTCGTATTTTGGGTATTGATAATGTTGCTTTGGTTCGAAATGTTGTGGAGTTGGAACAGACGTACTGGGTTTTTGTGAGAAGTGGAATTTGTTATGATAAATTGGAATTTTTATTCGTATTTTGGGTATTGATAATGTTGCTTTGGTTCGAAATGTTGTGGAGTTGGAACAGACGTACTGGGTTTTTGTGAGAAGTGGAATTTGTTATGATAAATTGGAATTTTTATTCGTATTTTGGGTATTGATAATGTTGCTTTGGTTCGAAATGTTGTGGAGTTGGAACAGACGTACTGGGTTTTTGTGAGAAGTGGAATTTGTTATGATAAATTGGAATTTTTATTCGTATTTTGGGTATTGATAATGTTGCTTTGGTTCGAAATGTTGTGGAGTTGGAACAGACGTACTGGGTTTTTGTGAGAAGTGGAATTTGTTATGATAAATTGGAATTTTTATTCGTATTTTGGGTATTGATAATGTTGCTTTGGTTCGAAATGTTGTGGAGTTGGAACAGACGTACTGGGTTTTTGTGAGAAGTGGAATTTGTTATGATAAATTGGAATTTTTATTCGTATTTTGGGTATTGATAATGTTGCTTTGGTTCGAAATGTTGTGGAGTTGGAACAGACGTACTGGGTTTTTGTGAGAAGTGGAATTTGTTATGATAAATTGGAATTTTTATTCGTATTTTGGGTATTGATAATGTTGCTTTGGTTCGAAATGTTGTGGAGTTGGAACAGACGTACTGGGTTTTTGTGAGAAGTGGAATTTGTTATGATAAATTGGAATTTTTATTCGTATTTTGGGTATTGATAATGTTGCTTTGGTTCGAAATGTTGTGGAGTTGGAACAGACGTACTGGGTTTTTGTGAGAAGTGGAATTTGTTATGATAAATTGGAATTTTTATTCGTATTTTGGGTATTGATAATGTTGCTTTGGTTCGAAATGTTGTGGAGTTGGAACAGACGTACTGGGTTTTTGTGAGAAGTGGAATTTGTTATGATAAATTGGAATTTTTATTCGTATTTTGGGTATTGATAATGTTGCTTTGGTTCGAAATGTTGTGGAGTTGGAACAGACGTACTGGGTTTTTGTGAGAAGTGGAATTTGTTATGATAAATTGGAATTTTTATTCGTATTTTGGGTATTGATAATGTTGCTTTGGTTCGAAATGTTGTGGAGTTGGAACAGACGTACTGGGTTTTTGTGAGAAGTGGAATTTGTTATGATAAATTGGAATTTTTATTCGTATTTTGGGTATTGATAATGTTGCTTTGGTTCGAAATGTTGTGGAGTTGGAACAGACGTACTGGGTTTTTGTGAGAAGTGGAATTTGTTATGATAAATTGGAATTTTTATTCGTATTTTGGGTATTGATAATGTTGCTTTGGTTCGAAATGTTGTGGAGTTGGAACAGACGTACTGGGTTTTTGTGAGAAGTGGAATTTGTTATGATAAATTGGAATTTTTATTCGTATTTTGGGTATTGATAATGTTGCTTTGGTTCGAAATGTTGTGGAGTTGGAACAGACGTACTGGGTTTTTGTGAGAAGTGGAATTTGTTATGATAAATTGGAATTTTTATTCGTATTTTGGGTATTGATAATGTTGCTTTGGTTCGAAATGTTGTGGAGTTGGAACAGACGTACTGGGTTTTTGTGAGAAGTGGAATTTGTTATGATAAATTGGAATTTTTATTCGTATTTTGGGTATTGATAATGTTGCTTTGGTTCGAAATGTTGTGGAGTTGGAACAGACGTACTGGGTTTTTGTGAGAAGTGGAATTTGTTATGATAAATTGGAATTTTTATTCGTATTTTGGGTATTGATAATGTTGCTTTGGTTCGAAATGTTGTGGAGTTGGAACAGACGTACTGGGTTTTTGTGAGAAGTGGAATTTGTTATGATAAATTGGAATTTTTATTCGTATTTTGGGTATTGATAATGTTGCTTTGGTTCGAAATGTTGTGGAGTTGGAACAGACGTACTGGGTTTTTGTGAGAAGTGGAATTTGTTATGATAAATTGGAATTTTTATTCGTATTTTGGGTATTGATAATGTTGCTTTGGTTCGAAATGTTGTGGAGTTGGAACAGACGTACTGGGTTTTTGTGAGAAGTGGAATTTGTTATGATAAATTGGAATTTTTATTCGTATTTTGGGTATTGATAATGTTGCTTTGGTTCGAAATGTTGTGGAGTTGGAACAGACGTACTGGGTTTTTGTGAGAAGTGGAATTTGTTATGATAAATTGGAATTTTTATTCGTATTTTGGGTATTGATAATGTTGCTTTGGTTCGAAATGTTGTGGAGTTGGAACAGACGTACTGGGTTTTTGTGAGAAGTGGAATTTGTTATGATAAATTGGAATTTTTATTCGTATTTTGGGTATTGATAATGTTGCTTTGGTTCGAAATGTTGTGGAGTTGGAACAGACGTACTGGGTTTTTGTGAGAAGTGGAATTTGTTATGATAAATTGGAATTTTTATTCGTATTTTGGGTATTGATAATGTTGCTTTGGTTCGAAATGTTGTGGAGTTGGAACAGACGTACTGGGTTTTTGTGAGAAGTGGAATTTGTTATGATAAATTGGAATTTTTATTCGTATTTTGGGTATTGATAATGTTGCTTTGGTTCGAAATGTTGTGGAGTTGGAACAGACGTACTGGGTTTTTGTGAGAAGTGGAATTTGTTATGATAAATTGGAATTTTTATTCGTATTTTGGGTATTGATAATGTTGCTTTGGTTCGAAATGTTGTGGAGTTGGAACAGACGTACTGGGTTTTTGTGAGAAGTGGAATTTGTTATGATAAATTGGAATTTTTATTCGTATTTTGGGTATTGATAATGTTGCTTTGGTTCGAAATGTTGTGGAGTTGGAACAGACGTACTGGGTTTTTGTGAGAAGTGGAATTTGTTATGATAAATTGGAATTTTTATTCGTATTTTGGGTATTGATAATGTTGCTTTGGTTCGAAATGTTGTGGAGTTGGAACAGACGTACTGGGTTTTTGTGAGAAGTGGAATTTGTTATGATAAATTGGAATTTTTATTCGTATTTTGGGTATTGATAATGTTGCTTTGGTTCGAAATGTTGTGGAGTTGGAACAGACGTACTGGGTTTTTGTGAGAAGTGGAATTTGTTATGATAAATTGGAATTTTTATTCGTATTTTGGGTATTGATAATGTTGCTTTGGTTCGAAATGTTGTGGAGTTGGAACAGACGTACTGGGTTTTTGTGAGAAGTGGAATTTGTTATGATAAATTGGAATTTTTATTCGTATTTTGGGTATTGATAATGTTGCTTTGGTTCGAAATGTTGTGGAGTTGGAACAGACGTACTGGGTTTTTGTGAGAAGTGGAATTTGTTATGATAAATTGGAATTTTTATTCGTATTTTGGGTATTGATAATGTTGCTTTGGTTCGAAATGTTGTGGAGTTGGAACAGACGTACTGGGTTTTTGTGAGAAGTGGAATTTGTTATGATAAATTGGAATTTTTATTCGTATTTTGGGTATTGATAATGTTGCTTTGGTTCGAAATGTTGTGGAGTTGGAACAGACGTACTGGGTTTTTGTGAGAAGTGGAATTTGTTATGATAAATTGGAATTTTTATTCGTATTTTGGGTATTGATAATGTTGCTTTGGTTCGAAATGTTGTGGAGTTGGAACAGACGTACTGGGTTTTTGTGAGAAGTGGAATTTGTTATGATAAATTGGAATTTTTATTCGTATTTTGGGTATTGATAATGTTGCTTTGGTTCGAAATGTTGTGGAGTTGGAACAGACGTACTGGGTTTTTGTGAGAAGTGGAATTTGTTATGATAAATTGGAATTTTTATTCGTATTTTGGGTATTGATAATGTTGCTTTGGTTCGAAATGTTGTGGAGTTGGAACAGACGTACTGGGTTTTTGTGAGAAGTGGAATTTGTTATGATAAATTGGAATTTTTATTCGTATTTTGGGTATTGATAATGTTGCTTTGGTTCGAAATGTTGTGGAGTTGGAACAGACGTACTGGGTTTTTGTGAGAAGTGGAATTTGTTATGATAAATTGGAATTTTTATTCGTATTTTGGGTATTGATAATGTTGCTTTGGTTCGAAATGTTGTGGAGTTGGAACAGACGTACTGGGTTTTTGTGAGAAGTGGAATTTGTTATGATAAATTGGAATTTTTATTCGTATTTTGGGTATTGATAATGTTGCTTTGGTTCGAAATGTTGTGGAGTTGGAACAGACGTACTGGGTTTTTGTGAGAAGTGGAATTTGTTATGATAAATTGGAATTTTTATTCGTATTTTGGGTATTGATAATGTTGCTTTGGTTCGAAATGTTGTGGAGTTGGAACAGACGTACTGGGTTTTTGTGAGAAGTGGAATTTGTTATGATAAATTGGAATTTTTATTCGTATTTTGGGTATTGATAATGTTGCTTTGGTTCGAAATGTTGTGGAGTTGGAACAGACGTACTGGGTTTTTGTGAGAAGTGGAATTTGTTATGATAAATTGGAATTTTTATTCGTATTTTGGGTATTGATAATGTTGCTTTGGTTCGAAATGTTGTGGAGTTGGAACAGACGTACTGGGTTTTTGTGAGAAGTGGAATTTGTTATGATAAATTGGAATTTTTATTCGTATTTTGGGTATTGATAATGTTGCTTTGGTTCGAAATGTTGTGGAGTTGGAACAGACGTACTGGGTTTTTGTGAGAAGTGGAATTTGTTATGATAAATTGGAATTTTTATTCGTATTTTGGGTATTGATAATGTTGCTTTGGTTCGAAATGTTGTGGAGTTGGAACAGACGTACTGGGTTTTTGTGAGAAGTGGAATTTGTTATGATAAATTGGAATTTTTATTCGTATTTTGGGTATTGATAATGTTGCTTTGGTTCGAAATGTTGTGGAGTTGGAACAGACGTACTGGGTTTTTGTGAGAAGTGGAATTTGTTATGATAAATTGGAATTTTTATTCGTATTTTGGGTATTGATAATGTTGCTTTGGTTCGAAATGTTGTGGAGTTGGAACAGACGTACTGGGTTTTTGTGAGAAGTGGAATTTGTTATGATAAATTGGAATTTTTATTCGTATTTTGGGTATTGATAATGTTGCTTTGGTTCGAAATGTTGTGGAGTTGGAACAGACGTACTGGGTTTTTGTGAGAAGTGGAATTTGTTATGATAAATTGGAATTTTTATTCGTATTTTGGGTATTGATAATGTTGCTTTGGTTCGAAATGTTGTGGAGTTGGAACAGACGTACTGGGTTTTTGTGAGAAGTGGAATTTGTTATGATAAATTGGAATTTTTATTCGTATTTTGGGTATTGATAATGTTGCTTTGGTTCGAAATGTTGTGGAGTTGGAACAGACGTACTGGGTTTTTGTGAGAAGTGGAATTTGTTATGATAAATTGGAATTTTTATTCGTATTTTGGGTATTGATAATGTTGCTTTGGTTCGAAATGTTGTGGAGTTGGAACAGACGTACTGGGTTTTTGTGAGAAGTGGAATTTGTTATGATAAATTGGAATTTTTATTCGTATTTTGGGTATTGATAATGTTGCTTTGGTTCGAAATGTTGTGGAGTTGGAACAGACGTACTGGGTTTTTGTGAGAAGTGGAATTTGTTATGATAAATTGGAATTTTTATTCGTATTTTGGGTATTGATAATGTTGCTTTGGTTCGAAATGTTGTGGAGTTGGAACAGACGTACTGGGTTTTTGTGAGAAGTGGAATTTGTTATGATAAATTGGAATTTTTATTCGTATTTTGGGTATTGATAATGTTGCTTTGGTTCGAAATGTTGTGGAGTTGGAACAGACGTACTGGGTTTTTGTGAGAAGTGGAATTTGTTATGATAAATTGGAATTTTTATTCGTATTTTGGGTATTGATAATGTTGCTTTGGTTCGAAATGTTGTGGAGTTGGAACAGACGTACTGGGTTTTTGTGAGAAGTGGAATTTGTTATGATAAATTGGAATTTTTATTCGTATTTTGGGTATTGATAATGTTGCTTTGGTTCGAAATGTTGTGGAGTTGGAACAGACGTACTGGGTTTTTGTGAGAAGTGGAATTTGTTATGATAAATTGGAATTTTTATTCGTATTTTGGGTATTGATAATGTTGCTTTGGTTCGAAATGTTGTGGAGTTGGAACAGACGTACTGGGTTTTTGTGAGAAGTGGAATTTGTTATGATAAATTGGAATTTTTATTCGTATTTTGGGTATTGATAATGTTGCTTTGGTTCGAAATGTTGTGGAGTTGGAACAGACGTACTGGGTTTTTGTGAGAAGTGGAATTTGTTATGATAAATTGGAATTTTTATTCGTATTTTGGGTATTGATAATGTTGCTTTGGTTCGAAATGTTGTGGAGTTGGAACAGACGTACTGGGTTTTTNCAGAGAGAGAAGAGGTGCTCTGAGAGAAGAAAAAAGATCAGAGAGACAGAGAGAGACAGAAAGAGAAAAGAAGACCAGAGAGATACAGAGAGAGGGAAAAGAGAGGACCAGAGAAAGACAGAGAGTCAGAGTGAAAAGAAACCACAGAGACAGTGAGTGAGAAAAGAAAGGACCTGAGAGAGAGAGAGAGAGAATAAGAGAGAAAAAAAGATCACAGAGACAGAGAAAGAGAGAAAAAGACAGTACCAAAG
>SMSQ01025543.1:34138-69648 GCA_019453375.1 Ctenoplectra terminalis | reverse complement strand
AAAAAAAAGCAAATATTCAGTTGGTATATAGCGCATAAAAGACGGCTACGAATCCTGGCAATGAATTTGTTGAATTATTCATGTTTCTACGGTGAACTGTAATCCTCGAGATCGTTATGTCGGGAGAAAAACTTATTCCAGAGTTAAAATTAGAAATAAAGTTTCGAGCGACTTAAGAAATCGATATTAACCCAAGTTAAATCATTTTCCATTTAACAACCAAAACTCTACATATCCAACTGGAAACACGAAATATCTTTACAATTGTACCAACGATAAATCAATCCAATTGTATTGATCCAAAATATTTATTTACCAAAACCCAAGGTAGCGATAAAAGGAGAAAATTTCGGCAACAAAATTACATTCACCGCCAACTCTTCTGGTAACATTTATGTCATTTTACAAATCTACGAGGTCGCTCGAATTATATACAAATGGTTCCGATTGTCGATGCCATTATCGTGAGCGGCTTAATGTACGGAGACACGGAAAATACGCGGCGGTTAATTTGTAACGCCGCAGGACACGGTGAGTCCGACGTGTTATTTGATTTTTCGGTATCGCCAATTTCGATGTACCAACGAACGCCGGTGTGCAAATCGTGCGTCATGTGTATGAGTTAATCGGAATTGCGCGTCGTTAACGCGCCGGCCGCATTTCGGCCACCAGTGGCCGCCATCTTAAAAATGAATCAACCGCGTTTCACAGTGGGAATTGAACGACGAATTTGCCAGCTACATCGGCTCAGCTGCAATTGAATAGCTAATCGAACGACGAGAACGACCGTTTCGAAATGATACAGAAAACGTTTTTACCGAGCCAAATTGCATGTTCCTGTTTGAAGTTATATCCGTTGATTGTATTTAAATAGATAGTAGCGAGAGAAAAATGAAATCGCTCCGTGTATCGTTGAATCGATCGTCGAGCTGGGCTAAAATGTTTCGTTCGCTCGAAGCATCAGCTTATGACGAATTCACGGACTTTAATTGTAAGCAGTTAAAGATGACAAGACGAATCGCTGGAACTTAATTTATCAGACTCGGGGAACTGCGGCATAATGTAGTTAACTACGGTGAAATCAGTGTCGTGATCTAGCTACTTTAACGCATTCAATTACCGGGTCACAGTGTTGAATGATGTCGGAGCAAGAAATGAGTGTCTCGAAGTTACGAGTCAATGAAAGTTCCTATCAAGATCCCTCGAAGCTTGTAATGCTCTTGCCACAGTTAATAACTTCATTAAACGTTGAACAACAAAGATTCGTTGCCTTATGATAAAGCGACAACTTTGCCGCGTTCTCCTCGAATTTTCGCTGAACGTTCTTTCAGTCGAAAACAAAAACAGTCTCTAAATCGACGGGAAGATCGTATAGTATCGTTACGAAGCTCGTTCGCAGAAGTCGCACGAGTTACAGTAGCTGCGGTTTTTCAGGAAAACCGCTCGCTCGTAGCCAAGTGTCGCGAGTTTAATTTCATTCCCAGCCGGGAAGCGTTAAGTAACAGGTGCACGGTCTGTGTAAGTATCCATTTTATGTAATATAATAACAAAGAAATTGCATGCGGCGAGCAGCCATGCGCGTGCCCGTTAACGAGAAACACGTACGAGGACGCGCAGCTAAGGGTTGGTAACTAGGTGTCAAAATTCGGTCAAGAAATTTCTAGAATTGTGTGTGGATGTGCACACGTTTCTGTGCGTGTACGGTGAAATGCTGTTTCTCGTTAACGCGGCAGCTCTTTGCTGAAAGTTTATCAGATCGACGGGTGAAACGTGCCGGTGGCGTATTTGCTCGCGGTGCATTTTCGAGTCTGGTGTTCGCACGAGAGAAATTAGGGGGGGCTAATTGAAACCGTACCACCCCGCCAACGGCATTGCTTAATGTCGTTTAATAATAAATCGCGAGTCTGGCTGAATTGTGTGCTTCGCTGAAACAAGAACGAAGGTAACTGGACAATCGGGTAATTAGATTGAGACGATTTGTGCGACGGTCAGACGATAGGAAGAGCGCAGAGAGTAGTTATGCTTTCGCTTTTGTTCCGTGCGACGTTTTTTGTTCGGGTCGGTGGAAGTTTCTTCTTTATTTTTTTCTTCCTTTTTTTTGTAAGCTGGAAACGAGAAAGTTAAATGGAATAGCTAGACAAATGCGGTTTTACGCAGTATATCGGTTGTACTTTAAAACTCTTCGTTGGTAAAATATACGTTTTTATTAATTAGTTTTCTCGTTTAGTTATTCTCAGTAATTCTCGTTCCGAGATATTTGTAGACTTCGAATTTTATACCTCGAGTTTCTGTTGCATTTTTTGTATAAGTACAACTTGTAAAATATCGCTGAAACTTACATTTCCACCATCCATTTTAAAGACGACGGGAAAGAGAAATCGGGTCTCGATTTCGAGAAATAAATTTAATGACACGTACAAAACGGAAGTTCCTTCTCTTTTCTGGGACAATACGGTCGATTCTTTTCGTTCTTTTCTCCGCGTGACTGCAAACGGTTCATTAGAAAATCGTGCGCAGAAGTATTTTCCCATCGACCATTAGGTGAATTAGAAAGTGGTATCTTAATCGCCTCGATTCGATTCCACGAGCAACGAACATTGATTTTAACGTTCAAGTTGACGTTGCGAATTATTCCACGCGTGTTCAGTTTATCGTGAAAAATCGCATTATCTCCCTTACCTTTAATATTATTTCTTGACTTCGTTTGATATATCGGTACGTAATTAATAAATAGAAATAAAGAAACATAAGATGAAGAAACAAATGAAATAAAATAAAATAAAATAAAATAAAATAAAACAAAATAAAATAAAACGAATCTTTAGTACTTAAGCTGCAAATTAGCCCACAGAAGGAACGAAGTAAATGGAGAAGCGATCTCCAATAAAATATAAAATTACCAAGCGAGAATAATTTCATCGAGAAGGCTCAATAGCTTTAAGCACATCGATGTCGATAGAATCGATCTCTTGGAATCGGATTGACGGCAATACCGGCCGAGAAGCGAGCGATCTTAATTAAATACTAAAAAAAGAAAAAACGAAGGGAAGAAAAAAGAATGCTCGTCGATTGGTTTCGCCACGATGGCAAATATTTTCGCTGACGAAGGAGTCGCGAACAATGCTGAGCGAACGAGTAGTAGTCGAGGGAAGCCAAAGCTCGACCATCCTCTTAACTATTATTGACACTGTAGAAAACGTCGATACGAAGGCCCAACAGCAAAACATTCCTGAGGGAAAGGAAAGCCAGGAGTGATAGGAGGAGACCCGGCTGTCGGCGTGTTCTCGAGAAATTTCAGCCGCAACTGCATCAATTTTGCATCGACACTGTACAAATACTTACTTTCAAGACTTATCGTTCGACTAATTAGCACAGCGATGCAACATCGCCCCGCGGAAATATGTTTTCCCACGGTTGAAGAGGCAGGAATGAAATTGGTGTAATTAACGGCTTAGAGATTCGACCGTGGAAACCTATATATAATTTCGATTCGAAACTAATTTCCTATGAAGTAAGATGGAAATAAAGACGTATGGTTAACATGAAATTCATGGAGAGGTAAAATCGTCTTTAATCGTCCTGGTTATAACCAGAATATTTGGATATGCTGTGATAACCGTGTGGATATTTGTACAATTATAATAATGTCCAGATTTATAAAATACACGTATCCGATATGCAGGAATATTTAATATGTTGGACGTCAATGTCAGCGATAATTCACGTACACGATTCGTGATTCGATTGTGATCTTTCACGACGCCACCGAGCTGTCACGAGAAATTGAAATTAATAAACTCATCCATTTGGACCTCAACGTTCGTCGATATTATTCGTAGTACTTCCGCCACCAGTGACCTCTCTAATCAACGGTTCACGGATCCAACCACGGAGACACGGCGCTAACATTCCTCCTATTAATAAAACCACTCGCTGGCGCGACAAATATTTGCGCGAAACTAATAAACGTGGAACGAGAACGAGTCTCGGGTGAAATCAGTTTGCGAGGCTTGCCGTGCAACGCAAACCGCGACGCATTCACGCTGCTGCCCAGTCCCATCGAGTGTCCCCCTACGTCCCAACTGGTCTCTTCTTCGCTTCCGGTGTATCTAATACTTTAAATTAACCCAGTTCCGACCCCCGTTGGCCAGGCTGGCCGTTGCTCGACGCGTAATGCCGGTAACACGGTTAAGCCGGACAGTTGGCAAGTAATCGTTTCAACTGTCAGCTTCGCGTAGCAGATAATACTCCAGCGTTTGATTAGCCGGTGGCCGTTTCCGCTATTGGTACGCCTCAAACAGGGAAACGAAACAGTCAACGAAATGAATGATCGTTCTTTATCCGTTATCGCAGCTTGTTTTTTCCTGTTCGGGTGCTTTGAGACTGAACGAGAGAGATTTTATCTATTTGCATCAGGGGAATAGCGCGTGTCGGTGAAACTTATCGTGCAAGGAAAGGAGGGCGACTAGATGATGTAATATTATTAATTGGCGAGTGGATTAAAGTTGTAATTATAGCCTTGTGAATTTATCGCCACGGACGGCCAGGGACGACCGGCCGGCTAGCATGCGAGATAGAATGTAATTTCGAAATGGAACACTAATTCTGGAATGGAATGTAACGCGTGGAATGAGACCCTCGGTGCAATTATAAATGGGTTCTTCTTTCGGTGTTTTTTCCCTTTTGATCGTTCGCCACCTCTGTTGGGGGCTTTTGGTTCATAGGGCCGAGGTTCATAATACGCATAGCTTTGGACGATTACAAAGCAAAATCGAAGAATGTCACACTGACTGCCTCTATACGAAACACCAAAAATTCCGAAACTCAAAAGGACCCATCTCTACTTCACCGTATCGTAGAAAAACAATCGCGTATCGAGGACCGAGAAGACGTTCCGGTCAGCGTCCAAGAACTATTCCTATTCCGTGACCGATCGGGTCTTCCGATTTTTCCAGCCACCCCCAAAGACGCGGCGACGTCTCGATGACTCGTCCCAATCGTCTTAACTCGTCGCGCCGGTCTGTTCTCAGAATCTCGAGCTCGAGTTGGCTGCCACTCGAACGACTCCCACGAGAGAGATCGTTGCCACCTCGTTTGCCAACCAATACTCGAGATCTTCCTATTTGCATACGTCATCTTTTCAACACCCTGTCCGCGCGCCATCGTCGCCGCTCCGTCGTACCGTTCCACGTCTATCGAGGTGTGTTCCTTCTGAGCGACGTCATCGAGACCCCATTATGTTTGCTGATTTGGTTTACCGATAAGGGAGGAGAGACTCGAGCTATGCGACAGGAGGTGAAAAGCAACGACCGTGGTGCTTCGTTGCAACGAGCATGTAACGAGCTCACGGATCACGTCTTCTATTCATAAATATTACGATGCGGTCCGCGCTGATGCCGCTGAGGTGGCTGGGCAAGGGATGGAATGAATGGCTGAAGAACACTTTGAATCGTGACGTTCCCTACGGAAGGGTGCGTTGTGTACGCGGGCTACGTTGAAACGCATATGTAGGAACAATTACTGATGATAAGATTTCTTTCTCGGAAACTGTTGGTACGATGGTTCAAAATGGCTCCAAACAACCCCTGGGTAGTGATAAGGGAGGTTTTGGTGTTTGTTGATTTCAATCTTAAGGATATGTAGAGATGATAGGGGAAAGTGGGTGATAGAAACGATATAACGAGATGCTTGAGATCTTAAGTGGTGTCGATGATACTGCAAAGCTGTTCGATACAGAGACAAAATTAGAGAAAATAGAAAGGATAAGTTTTTGTTACGAAGCATTGGCAACTGATAGAGAGCATTCAATAAATTTTTTCTTTTTCTTAATAATTAGGACTCATTGAGTTGCAGCTGTGTAAAAGGAAAAGATTGTTGGTCCGGTTTTATTAGCAATCTGGAGCACTAAGGTTCTATTTACGATTTCTTATGAAGTTGGCAAGTAGCGGTCGTAAAATCTCCAATGATTTTTAAACGGAAACGTTCGAATATTCGCAGAAGTTTGTTTGAAGAATTCGAAATTCTTAAACTTGTCGAGAAAGCTATTTTCGAAGTTCCAAAGTTTATGGTCCAAAAGTTCTCGCGAAACCTCGGCAACTGGACGAGGAAATTTTTCGTTTCATCGCAACGCGGGGGGGAAGAAAAATTCATAAAATCGGCAAGAAGGTTTCAAGAAAAGGAATTTTCTATTTTAAATCCATCTTTCTCTTCTAGTAGAAGTAAAAATAACAGTTTTTACTCGTTATATTTAGAACCAGCTATTACGGATATCGTTTGGAAATAAAATTTCCATAAATGCTCGAGCTCGTCAACTTTTATTGTCCATTAACGCCACTGCAAAAATCATCTAGGCGAAAGCCGTATATAACGTTTCGCAAGGAGCCGTGTCGTCGGCGAGGATAAACATTCGAAAATATTCCGTATTTATAGTTTCAAATCTTACCGTTTGTCTTTACGATCCTTTTTCTCGGTCCAGCAAAGCTGAAAAACCTTCCTGGCCAATCTGACCGGCGTTGTATGCATTTAAATGTAGCATGGAACGCGAAACAGGTCGCTTTGGATAAAAATATGGAAACCTGTGAATAAATATACTGTTCGAATCGGAGAATTCGGCGAGGAAAATTTCTGGGGATCAGAGCCTTTTGTCAAAGTCAACGGGGAACGAAAATATGGCCGGCTTTTCGGAGATCCGTCACCCTCGAATAAAATTCTCCGCGAAGCTCACGACTTAGACCGGAGAATTTCATATGCGAGGATCAGTCTCGTACCACTCACGGTCCTTGTGTCTCCTTTATTGCCTCTGGAGACCCTTCTCGCGTCGCACGTGCATCGTGAACGCTAATAAGCACGTAAACATGTACCACTGATAGAAGCTTAACGTCACATCAAAGAGGAAACCCTTTTCGAATGCGGCATTAATCTATAATCCTCGCGACATCTCGATGGAAGATTTTGGAATGCCAGTTTTCAAGGATGACAACCCTTCTGTCGTCGGTTGGTAGTCTAACGAGTCTTTCAGTGGGGGTTGAAACGTGAAATAGGATTTAGTTGGAGGAGCTGATTGTGTTTTACGATTGTAGGGTGTACGGGGTTGAGAAATTTTTGGATGTATATAAAATTCTTTATCTTAACATTTATTTTTTTTTATTATTATATTTTGAGTTATCAGGTTTTATTATTTGAAAAAATGAATCCTTTGGATGTTAAGTTATAATTTTAATGGATTTCACAGTGAGAGATACGCGTAACAAATATAAACGAGGAATTCTCATGGAAGATATAAAAGTTATTTATACGCGATGGATTATTCTTTGTCAATAGCACGGATTTATTAAAACAATATAATGTTTCATAATTCTTGATACGAAATATCATTCCATTTCGAGTTGTAAATCTTTTTCACGTATTTCTGAACGTGCTGATTAATAGAAGGACCTCATCGCTGACGGAAAAGAATCGAGAAATAGAAAGGGAAGACAGAGTATCTTTTTTATTTCGACGCTATCGCTCACTCCCTCTCCTCCCCGTATTCAACAATTTATATTCATGAGAATGATTTTCAGAAGGGAACAGCCTCGCTTTTATAACGTTGTTTGTAATTTGGTCGCGACTGATAATAAACCCTTATGAAGAAGGAAGAAATGAAACTTAATGGAGTGTCGGCGTGAAAGTGATCATGATGGATGCTGCACACACAGCTCTCCTTTATTAAGGTCCAGACGAACAACACCTACCGGCAAACACCGTATGCGCTTTGACATTAAATTTTTAATATCCAACTAACTATTTAACAAACGTGTCGGTTCTTAAGAGCGAACTAAGTAGCCTTAACTTCGGACTTCTATCGTAGTTCACTAACGCAAGACTTCCATCGTCAAGATTGCATCACGAATTAATCGATTAATCAAGTTTATCACGATACGGTACGAATTCAGCCGAAACTTCGAGTTTAACAAACAACGAAGAATCCCTTCTATCCAGTTTCCATCTCCCAAGTCTGATCGAAATAAAATAAAAAGCGTTCCCATTGCAATCTTTACCACCCCGCTAGCCGTTCTATTTACAAAATTCCAACTATGTTCGATCCCCTACCATCAGTCGCGAATTCTTCTCGATTTATCGAGAATCCGCGTAGCGGATGCAAATATGATTGAGAAGAAAAGAAAGGTCGCGAAGGTTGGTGAGATACGGGCCAACGAAGAGGAGGAAAGGTAAGCCGAACGGAACGGCGGAGGAGTCGCTTCCGGTGAGTCTGACGGCCTCCTGAAACGTCGCAGCGATGCTAGGAGAAGGGCAGAAGGAGAAAGAGGATGAAACTTCGTTATCGGGAAATTCGGTCTTGAAGAAAGTCGTTAACTTTCACGGAGAGTCAGTTATTCCCTAGGACGGATTCGTCTGGTGTCGGCCAAGTCGAACAAAGTCGATTGATTCGCGGGTGAAACTCGATATTCCACGAATGGAACTTTCCCGACGCCATTAACCAGTGTTCTTTGCAGCGAAGCCCTTCGAAGTTCCTTTTGATTTACGCGGAAAACATTGTTCCCGGGGGCTGGTTCTGTCTCTTGGAAGCCAAAGGAGAGGTTGTTGGGACAGGGGTGTGGGACACCGCGTTGGTGCGGCTGTTTTGTTCGCCGCGTAACGTAACAAGTGCACGCCCTGTTCGGACGTAGCCGGAGGAATTAATTAATATTTTGTTGCGTCTGATGGCTCAGACCGAAATAACACGAAATATGGACGGGAATAATTTCTGCCGGTTGTGCCTTTTTTCTTAATAGGGTGAGACATCTTGAAATTTCTTTCGGGTTTCTTTGTTGGGGTGATAATGTATAGGCTGAGCGAGTTGAGACTGGAACAAAAAATTCGTTGCTTTTGATGGTACGAGAAAATGTGACAAAGAACCGAGAAAGATTTTTTTTAGGCTCATATTTTCTGAGATTTCAAGATTGTATAATTATTTTTCTTTTTTTTTTTTTAATGGCGTGGTATGTTTTTATTAGTATTAACAGCTGATTAAAAAGTAAATTCGTCCATGTATAACATATTATACATATAACACCTTCAAATAATTGTAGAAAAAAAAGGAAAAAGAACAAGGTATGTCAAATTTTTTTTCTTAATATGTAAAGACAGGAGAAGTAAAAAGGAAATTTAGTTCAACCATTGTTGGAACGTGTGCATGGTTAAGTTTGTTCGTGAGATTAGCTTTTTTGGATTTTTTGGATTTCTCGGGTTGGTTTTACCGAGGTCTTTTTCACGGTCGTGGATTTCTTTGCGCTTACAGTTTCTTGCGAGTACAGTTTCACGGCGAGAAATAGAACGAGTGTCTCAAGATTAAATCGACTCGACAAATTTTCAAGGTGCACTGGGTTTTGAGGGAAGCTTTGCGTAAAATTGATCAGAACTAACTGTACTAAAAAATTCCAAAAATTAATTTACCCTGCACAAATATAATCGATGAATCTACGAAAAAAATTTGCATAATTTATTCTTATATTTTTACGTTATTTAGAGATTCAGCACAGGTTAATTTCAACATAATCAAATTGTGTTAACAGCATAGTTTCTATGAAAAAAGTGGTGGTTCTATTTTTGAGCGAGAATTGCACGAGAGCAACTAATCGTATCCCGATACACGCTTGTTGTACTTTACAATTTAATTTTACTTAATATCTCGAAACAGTGGATGAGCTTAGCAAAGGCTCTCGCCATACTTCAAAGATGCAATCCCCGTAGAAGGATCGGAAATTAGATAGGAAATGAAGTAGACTACTGAAACCGAGAACACTCGTAGCTCCTCTTAACGCTTCCGAAAGAGTCCTACAAGCAAAGTGCACTCGGTGCAAAATTGAAAAGAAAGTAACGCGTTGAACGTGTTGATTATCGTCCTCCCTGTGAACATCGAATTATGCTTTAATTTCATCCCCTCGCCCCGCGCTTGTTTACCCTTACAACCAACCCTTGAGGACTCGTTCAATTAACGAATCGCTTGTCGAAGCGTTTAAACGAAAGGTTGTCGTTATATGTGATGCTTTAATCAAAATTTATTAAAAATTAATCAAAACTATTAATAAACGATAAAGAAAATTACAGAGGTATTGAATATTGCACATTGTTTGTCAATTTTATTATCATGTTTAAATTAACGAAAAAAAGACAAGAAAATTAAATTACGGCAGGACAATAATTTACCAAAACTACACCTTTACGTTAACCCAGATCTGCACGTTCAGTGTCTACTTGTCGAATACCGAATTCCAAATGTTCATTATTTAGTCATCAGCTGAATGTGTGAATCTAGCACCATTAGCCAAATAAATTCGCCGATATATGTACATAATAAATGTATAAGTATCGGTAGAACAGTTTAGCTAGTAGTTTGCTGTATATTTGTCCTCCAAAATCTATCGATCAATTTTGTTTCTAAAAATTAAGCCAAAATCGAAACGGGATAAAGAAGTATAGAACGATCGGAAGACTAAATGGTCGCTAAATGCAAGACGACGCGTCGAGCAATAGTCAGGCTAGAAAGATTTTATCGTTACGCGATACGTGAACTCTCTCCGGACCAGACAACAGCGGATGGATGATGAAAAACCTTTCAAGGATACAGCACGATTTTTCACATTGTCCCACCAGTCAGGCATAATGTGAATTTATGGGATTATTTTATCGCAGCGTCTAGCCGCGTATTATCGGGCCATGCTTCGCTTGTAAACGCCGTTCCTGCGTGCAGGCGAGCCTGTTCTCCCGTGAAACCTAGCGACAGATTTTTATGATTTAATCGTAACACTCTGTAGAACGTTGGAGGGTAAAGAGTTTATGCTCGCTTCGAATGGTTCGCGCGTGTTTCGCTGCCAGAAGAATATTTACGAACTGCGAAATAATTCGTTACGACCAGCTCGTTTCCTGTTAGCAAGCTCCTACGATGTAATCGGAGGGTTCGCCGAGAATTTCCGCCGTCTCGTTAAACATTGAAACGTAATCGTGTTCTCGCGAGGCCACCGGGTATGAAGTACACGCTACAGGTACCTCGAAGTTGGGGCTGACGATTTGTTTGCCGAGCAACGGGAACGGGACTAAATTTATTAGGTAACAACGACGTTAATACGAACTATGGTGCTGAAATATCTGTTTCTCGTGGAATTAGGGTGTCAAGGGAGTGGCAGACTTCGCGTTTCGTGCGATAGTTTATAACGCTAATAGTGTCCGATAAACTATCTTAAAATTATGCACAGTTTGATCTCGCATCGATTCAAGTGTTAAGAATTTTTATGTTTCATCGAGCGTAGAAATTTTCTGTTCCGTGAAAATATTGTCGCACCTATCGTATCTCGGTATCAATTACCCCCCATTGATTCGATATTCCGCAACACCGATGCATTATTCAACATACGCGAAGAATCTCGAAGACACGTGACATAATCTCTGCATAGAAAGCTTCTAACAACTCTCCCCATATCGTTGATCTCGTCGGAGGTGAAAAGGAGCTCGCGCTTTGCAGCCGCGTGCTGACACAAGGCTCGCGAGTTCGCCCCGAGCATCTTCCCTCGTAATATCGATCACCTGGCCGGAGAAGTTGTCTATGGATAAGCCTGCCTACGAGCAAGAAGAAAAGAGGCTCAGAGGAACCCTTTTCTCTGGTAAAAGGTACGAGGAAGGGATACAAGGCTGCGAACTCGGCCTAGACAGTGAGAAAAGAGGGAAAGAGAGAGATGGACTGAAAGCACGCGAACAACACGAGCTGGCAGAATAACAAATGAGCGACGGGAATGAAAGAAAGTGGAAAACAGTCGACGACCAGGACGAGAAAACGGGTCGAAGAAGCGGAACGGAAGAGACGGAAAGGAAGAGTGGCTCGGATTGAGGAGCGTCGAAATGGATGACGGGAGCAGAAGGCGATTGATGGAAAGCTTCGTCGAAAATTCCGGGGCGGCGGACAAACCGAAGTTAATTCCATTCCACGGCCGCTTTTCGGAGCTTCTGGCGGATGACAAATGGAAAGGCTCGCGCAGAAGCTAGCTAGCAGTCTGGCCTTATAAATTCCCTCGTAGGAGGGACCGTTGAGATCCTTCGGAGCAAAGAGGGCTCCTGTTTCATCTTGCGACGAGCTACGCGTAGAGTATGGCCAACGTTGTGTCTCTTAATGTCTATTCATTTAGGACTGTTCGCCGTTTGGGCTTAATTAAACGATGTCGTTGGTGCAGAGGTGGACTAGAGTTGACGGGTCTCTCGGATCGAGCAGGTTTGAGGAATCGTGTCCATAAACTGGAAATTGGGAACGAATGCAATTTACGCGACGGTTCTTGTAAAAACATCGTGTAACGTTTAAAGTATCTTTGGTCGAGTCAACGTTTCGGTAGACTTTAATATTATTCTTCCGGATGCGCTTGTTGAACTGTATTATTCAGATACGATTCTAGTTGCATGGTCCAGTTGTTCGCTTGCTGCAAGACAGTACAAATCGATCGAAACGAATTTTCGTAACAATTATTGAAGAACGTTCCATCGAGAAGACAATTTGTTCCATCTATTCCTTATTAAGATAGGTGCGCCGTAACACAGTTATAACGAGTCTAAGCATCCCATCGATTTCCGTATTTTCTTCTCGATCGGTCAGCCTATCGTAAAGCTCGTGATCGGTCGATTGAACCGGAGCCGGAAGCCGGAGGCGCGCATGTACCATGCGTCAATATAAAAGTCGTTCCGCGGAGGCGTGGATTTTACAGTGGAACGTAATTGCCTGTAACCACGACTGTTTGAAGAGCTTAATGAGGTCGTTAATCTGCAATCATTCCCGGGCTTACTGTCTACTTAATACCTACTTAACGCTTTACGAGTATTTAAGGATATCGACGCCACGCCAAGTGACACGACCGACGCTTCTTAACGCTCGTAAACTTAACTCGAGAGATTCTAGAAGCTCTGACACTCTTTCGGTCCTGTTCGATTATTTGGTTTACGCTGTGAAATTTACCAGATCAGCTGGTTAGAACGATACGGTCCTGGCAATTGCTTTAGAACTTTATCTTGGCAACTTGGTCCGAAGCGAGCGAACGTTCGATTCGAATGATCTTGTCTGTGTGTTCGATTGAAGCGTGTTGATAGCGGTTTTCGAAACGCTGAATTTGTATGTTTGGGTTTTAGTTGCGAATAGAATGACGAATACTAAATTGCGGTGCAAGGTTATTTCTTCACAAGTATGTTTCAAAGATTATTGCTCTCGACCAAAGGATCTAAGTGAAATTATTTTTATATTAGTAGTTTATATTAGTTTCAACTATAAAATGACACACAGACACGATTCATGCAACATCCTTTTAAATTAACCATCGAAATGCATCTTTGTGCTTTTTTTCCTTTGCTCTGCAAATATTTTTACAACCGCCAGCAACGCAAGCAAACTGTATATTAACTGCGTTTCCAAACAACGCGTATTGAAAAATCGTTGGTAAAATTGAGCAGGGGTCTTTAATGTTGGCTCATATTTTGAAATCCTTTCTCGAAGAAGATTCGCGACGTGGAAACTCTGAGGAAAAAAAGTTACACGAAGCCAATGAGCATAAAGGATGATGGTGGTGTGCCTGGTAGAATATTTTTCTGGGTCAGAAACTGAATCAAGCGGGTTGCATCATTGAAAAGGGCTGATGCACGTGACTCAAAGCATTTTGTAAAGGACAGGGAGTTTCAAAGGCTCTTCGAAAACTTTCATCGAGGTATTCCTTCAAGAGTGTGGCACTTCGAAGATTAACGTGTCACCGTGATAGTGTTGATACTCTTTCAGGCTGAAAGCTTCGGTGAAGGGAAGGTAACGGTACCGTCGACCAGAAAATAAGAGATAAGGGTTGGCGAAAAAAAGAAAACGTTCTCGCGTCTGTACAAACAAAATTTTAACATAACGTTTTCCGACAGAAAAGTTCAATCGAGAGCGTGAATAAATTGAAATAAAAAATTCAATTTTCTTCGTTGTTCTCAAAGCTTCAAATTATTAACCTTAAGATAAAATTCTATTCATTTTTCGAACTCGACTCTGTTCAGTTACCCTATATCATTTATATTTATTCAAGAGTATATTTTATTTAGAGAATATTCAATATTTATTCAAGAACCGTGCGTCGTCTGTTTCATTTATTATATCCTACTATCATTCGCACAGCATAGGGTAACTCCGGATGAAATAACTCGGTCTCGTGTAAACTATGTAATATTTAATTTTTCAGGTGTTTTTTATATCAAACGTTACGAACGTAAATATTAATATTATAAATCCACACGCGTTTACTTTATCAAATATATTTTTCATTAATTCAGATGTCGATTAAATTTACATTATTCTGATTCTTTTAAAAAAAAAAGTAGTCCACCGCGTCCCAATTTACCTTACTTCACACCTCGGTAAAAAGTTCTCAAAGCTTTCCAATCCATACCCCATCCACGATTCAGGAATTCTTTTCTACCATCAACCCCTAAACACACACGTTCTCCCATCCCCCAATGAGAACCCTGATCCTTGTACGAATTACTCGCGGTATCTGTTCGCAGTGTTTTGTTTCAACTGGCAACAATCTAATTATTAGATTCCTTATTCGAAGGAGAGGCACGATAGCAGAGGTTTCTGTGGCTGCGTAACCGGCAACAAGCGCAATCTAAGCTCGTGGCTTGATCCGGCCGTAAGATTAAATTGAATCTGCAGGGAGGTTCGACGATCAAGTAGGTCAGAGACTGCAGTGGAACGGTATGCGTGTTGCCGGGAGTGAGAAACGCGCTTTGCCATTCAGGGGGCCAACTTGCCACATAGTTGGCCATTAGTATTAAAAGCTCCACCAAAGGCAGAGTTTCGGTGTCGGGCCCCCTTTGTCGTGAACTAACTGTTCGCCAACTAAATGTTCGCCGCGCGGTTCCGCAGCGGTAATTCTGTTGTTTTATCAGACGTGTGCGTGCGCTTTAAATTACCCGTGTCGATCAATCCGTGCACGTCAAAGGGACGAGAAGTTTCAGAGAGGTGTGCACCGGTTTCGCGTGTACGTGAACCGGTGTGAGAGTTACTTTTCGTCCCGTTCGCGAAGCCGCGATGGAGCCCCGGTAAATGTTTGAACGGGTCGATTGAAAAATAACGTGGGAACGCAAATGCGAGCAGAGAAAGGGAAACGGTTGGTTATGGATATCTGGTTTTGATTGTTCACGCGATTGCGTGGATTTCGTGAGATCCCGGTTGACAGTTGCGCGGCGGAGAATATTACGCTGAGCTCTTTTTTTTTTTCGTGTTAGCAGCGCAGAAAGAGTTTCAGAGTTTTATGGTTCTAAAGTTTCGAAGTTTTAACTCGTATCGTATGATACGAATATCCTTGTTAATTTTGAAAGGAAAAGAAATTTGTTCGGTGCAATTGTTTTGGAATTTTCAAGGGTTTCTTATATTTTCTCAGAAAGTGGAAGGAACGGGTAATTTTAGTTTGAAGAAGCTTTAATAATTTTTAGACTTTTGAATGGAATCAGTTTTTATATTCACTTGCGCCTCGTTTTTAGGTCGATATTAAATGAGAGAATATTTTTAGTCGGTAAACGAAGAGTTTGGTTTTATATTTAAATATATGTGTGTTTGAAAAATTGATGGAGGCAGGATGAACGAATGTATGAGAATTAATATTTTTAGCGAGAATCATATTTGTCTTAGAAGGATATTGTATTCGCTTCTATCTGGTCACGAAATGAAGATCGCGCACAAATGTCAAGATATCGTCGCGAATCAGTCGATTGTGTAAGCAAGAACAACGCCTGAATCGGCTTCTTTGAAGGGAAAAGGGAGCATCGTGATAAATTTGCATGAATAAGTTACTTCCTGTGCGTTGTCTGCTCCATTGAGTGACTGAAAAGCTGCGAGTGTTTGCGTCAAATCTCAACGATACCCTCGAGTTTCGTGTTGCTTCTTCACCATTGACGCCACCAAAAGGAAACTGCTTCATTCTCGTCCTTATCTGTTGAACCGAAGAAACTTTGGAATCGAGAAACTTCGACCTTTCTGCGACTCCAGTCAACAAATCCTGTTTGCTTTTTCGATCGTTTCTGATCACTTTTTCTTAAGGACGTTCAACCGCTGCAAGAAAGAAGCAATTTTAAGATGTGAAGAAGTTCGTGGCAAACTATATTAATTAACGAACTATAACTACTTTGATCGTTTCTTCCTCTTTATTTTTTCTTTTTAGAAAAACTACCTTCAATTTAGTTTATAAATTCTTTTATTTGATCCATGTAATTAGTGGTGAAATCAATTAGGTGATGAAAAGCGATAAAATTTCTTGACGAACGTTCAGTCGCGAGAAGTTAAAGTCTCTTTCCAAGGAACTTGCCACTCTCATTCATTTTTCATGAATTTTTTATTGATGAATCTTAATCAAAGTACCCAAGAGATTCTTGTACATTTATTAACCCTTTAAATATTTCTCGTGGAATTATGTCTCTTTGTTATACCGCGATTGGACGATTTTATTAACATATTTCTTATGAATATTTAAATCTCGTTTAACCATTCGTTTCAATTTGCAGAGCAAGAAATAATTGCTATTTTTATTAACAGTGAGAAATCATTCCGATATCAGAAGGTGTAATAAGATCGCCTATTTTCACTGTATTATTTTTTTCTATACCATTATTATATTATTAACAAAATACAAATTTCTTTATTGGCATATTTTACTTTAGAAAAAATGTAGCACAAAGAACCATGGTCATGCGTTTATATTAGTATAAAACAATTACAAAAGACCTGATTTATATTAATATTATTTTTTTTTATTTTAAACTGTTCAACAGATCTTAATTATTCGCGTTACATGAAAAATTTCTCTCGTATTATCTCGCCCCACTTTTATACCTGCGTCAGGCCCGATCGTCGAGTCGAAGGTTAGTCGTGTTTTGTCTTTCGTTTCGGCACCATCGTTTCGATTTCGTTCGACGCGCACGGAATTTCCTACTCGAGATTGTACAAAGACATTATCGACATCTCGCCAGTCTGCCAGTTCTCATTAAATGCAACGAATCAATCGAGTGGTACGTGCGAGTGTTATTTTGTAATTGCGGCAGTGTAAAATATTCACTTTTGCATGACAAAACCACGCCAAGCTACACGTATCGATTTGTTTATTTCCAACGCATCAACCTTTCGTTTCCCTTGTTTTTCCTCGCGACCGTTGTCCCCTTTCTTCACCTCTGTTTCTCCGCGTCAATCACCGTAGACGAACCACGCGATGAACGGCGATATAACATTGAAAAGACGGCAGGAAATAACAACAGGGCAGTTCCTTGCCGAGTGACCGAACAGTATGAAAGGGCGTGTAATAGATATTCACGCTGGGCGTCGCGCGTGATCCTTGCCCCTATTCTCGTCAATTGTTCGCGAACCAAGGGGTTGTGTTACGTCACGGACCGTCTGACACACGTTGCACACACGTCACGTAAACGTCGAATCGCACGCACACGCGTGTCAGTCGACTCTGTAATTATCCTGTCTCAGTGAACATTGTTACGTTTCGATAATCAATCGAATCGAACTCGACGGAACGTACTCCTCGTTATCGACGTTCATGAAGATTGGTGACAGATTTTATGTTTTTTTTTTTTTATGATTATTTGAATCGTACTAATATTTGAAAAATATATTTATACAGGTAGTTCTTGACCTCTCTGATTGGTAGAGAAGGAAAGAAAAAGATAAGGCGTTTCGTCCGGGGCCTGCTAGTGGATTCGTCGGTATGGCATCCTAGCGGCCCCGTGCTTTAGATACGAGGATGTTGAAGTTAGGAGAGGGATCGGTATAAGTACTAATCGTACCGTTCTCGAGGGCTTGAAAGTTGGTGTTTTAGATCTCTCTGGTGGCGAAGCGTAGGAGGGCCGCCACAACCTCGATAGAAAATATTTTGTTGGGAGAAACTGTAAGTAAGAACCTGTTTGTACCATGAAAATCTATCAGAATGTGTTCGAGGTGTATGAAGTTTTTAACTCGGTGTTGCACAGAAAATGATAGTATTAATATTGTAGACTTTTTATGCGGAGGGAGAGAGGAATCGCTGGGATCATGGAAACGAGAGCCGATTGTCGAACGTATAAAAGTATATTTTTGGAAGGATTAGAAAAATGGTCGTTCTGCTCTCGTCGAGGGAAAACATCAGACTGCCCAACACCTGAATCGAGCGTGGCAGAGAATGCGTATTTCTGTTTTTATATGACGTTATCTGCATCGCCGTTCGCTTTGTACATACGCGACGCAGGCAATGTCGACAATACCTAACGGATCGCTCAAGGTGATTTTACCGATGAATGCCTACGTTTTTTTTTTTTTTTTTTAATCGATCACTGCTCTCTTGGAGTTGTGAATTTTTAATTCGATTTTTGCGTTCGTTTCTTCCACTTTGAAAATTTTTAACTATTCTCGAGGGTTATCAGTTATCATTTCAATGGTTGAACTATCACGCGTGAGTCGTGTTACGATATCTCTGTTACGCTTGCGTTACCAAATTTCTGTAACGATTGTTTCAAAGAACAAGATTTACCTCGAAATCTTTTCTGTTTCTTGTAAGCTTGAGAAACTGTTCTTAAAAACTTTCAAAAGTATAATTTTTATGGAATAAAAATTAATTTCGTCGCGCGACGAAATCACCCGAAGCCTTGAAAAACGATAAACCCTCGCAGATGGAAACAATGACACTAAACAAGAAGCGACTGTAACAATTTGCAAAGTGTAATAACCGATCTGTGAAATCACTTGAATCGCGAAGTACCGTATTATGTTCGCAGCGGCCATTAAAAGAGCCATTAAACGATGGACGAATTAATCGGTTCCCGTTGATATTGCATCGCGAACCGGTCGCGTTCGCTACACGGCCGTGTCAAACATCGTTACGATCCCCGTTAAAACGTATTAATTTACAAAATATTAATTCACAGACCATCAGGCGATGTTACCGATGTACGTCTGCACTAATCGACGCAAACATTGACATACAAGCAGAGCTGACGTAGTCCCGGCTACTAATTGTGCTGCTTCAACGTGTATTGTCAAGTTTTAACGACCGTTGAACACCAATGAAAGACAATAGGCCTGATTACAGCCGAGTGGAATCACGCTCTCATCGTAGCCGGGTGTTATTTGAATACCGAATCGCGGAAGAATTAATTTTTTATACGATCGACGATGCGGAAAAACGAGCCGTTCGATCGATCGTTAATTAACTTTTGAATAACGCTGTTTGAACAAGAGAGTTTGTTCGATCGTTCCATCGTTGCGGATAGAAATGATCGTTGTATTCGCTTTCAAAATTATCATCGCTAGATTTTTTTTTCCTTTTATTCGGAAAAAGTTTGAAAAGAAAGAAAAAAACATTGTCGGGAACGTTATTTACCTAATGGATAATAATTTGACACTAAAGACTTGATCTTTCGATCTTTAAAATTTTGACGATTTGAAATAATTACGCGCATTGTATTGGTAAAGCTGTCAGTTTCGACTTTTATATCCAATAATACAATTGTGCGACCGCTATTGAAAATTTGCGACCTGTTTTTTTTCTTTTCTTTTTCTCATACGACATACGTTGAAATATTCGTCACGGTAAAGGCAAGGATAGCGAAAAGCGGAAATGTTCAAATGGAGGATGTTGTTATTCGGTCTATCAGTTGCATGCCTTATTTGAAATGTCTTATTCGCGCCATTTCATTACCGTGCTAAAAGCGGCAGTCGTGTAATATGAATATGCAATTTTATGACCACTCGGGGGCAACTCGCGTACCAACATAAGCGAGTTATGTATTTCGGCCCGTAGGGAGAACTCTCCGGCTTATTCGAGAGGAAAGTTGAGCTCGACGAGAGAGTGCAAAGTGTACCTGGATGTCCTGTGTAGAAACAGAGGGAGGAAGACAGAGAGAAGTAATACAGAAGAAAGAGAAAGAGGGAGAGAGAGAGAGAGAGAGAAAGTCTCATTTCGCGGAAAATTTCGAAATTCATTTCTCTTAGCCAGCAGAACGGCTGTCTGTAAACTTACTTGCATATTCTAGAGATTGTTTGTCGAAAAACAGAAATGATTTATGTGCCATGGAAATCTGTATCTCGTGGCTCCTTCGGTCGCTCGTTATCTTTCGATTTGCATGAGCCCTTTATTCCCTTACTTGTTGAGGAAAATTTAATCTCGCTTCTGCTGAAACAACCAACAGCTAGAGATGCTTGCGGATGTGCGTTGCACGCTCATGTAGATGACATAATTTTTCTGAAGATAAGAGACACGTTTCACCGGACGTAATTATTGTTGGCTGATAAGCCTAAATTGATACTCTTAGCTAAATCTAAAAATTTAGTAATATTATACTCTTGTACGCTACGATCGCGATTAGATTGCGATTAGAAGTGTACCGCGAGTACAGAAAATAATGTATGTTGTAAGCAGTGTTACAATCTTTAAGCGAGGATAAGAAAAAAATGTTTACGGTGTTAGAAATTCAGTTATACAGCTGTGCTTTTATTTTTTCTTAACGAAGCTATGCGTTGAATAAAACGTATGCGACTGCTGTACATTCGGTGAGTCGAGCTCTTGTACATCTTACCAATCGTGTAACTATTTTTCTGCAAGATTTGTAAAAAAGAAAGAAACCGTGTATCCAATTTATTTACAACTATCGTAACAGTACTCAGCTGAAATTGGATTAGAATTGCTTCAATGGCCTGAAAGAAAATGGGTCGCGAAGTTCAGAATCTTCTCACAAAGATACACCTCGCTTGTGCGTTCCCTTAAATAAATTGTACAAAACCGGTAGAGTTTCCAAAAATGAACCATATATCGTCTAAAAATCTTCCTACTCGTCAAATTGTCCTTTGCCAATCCATTAAACGAAACCTACATAAGTACCATTCGAGCCTCGAACGTTTCCATTTCACCGTGGTCGTCTTTCACCCGTCCATTATCTCCTTTCATCGCGGACATCCCGTTTCAAGGATGACCGACCACGAACACCTGTCCAGATTGCCATCTTTAATGACTCTTAATCGCACGCTTCCCATCCTTCTCGTTGACAGCCACGAAGCGTTCCTCGTTTACAGCGAATAATCGTGATCATCCAAAGACGATCGAACGGTTCAACCGTGAAACGATTAACGAGGAAGCATAGCGAAGTCGTAATCCATGTTTCGAGGGCGTGTCCCACGCTTTCTCATCACATCGTGCGTGACGAATTGCCACGACGACGTTACCCATTCGTTTCTTTCTTCATTCTTTCCTCTTCGTTCTTTCTTCTACTCGTCAGGGTTAACTCGTCGTCATTTTTTACGTTCGAGTAATCGACCGGGTACCTTCTGCCAGCCTATTGTTCGAGGACAAACGGCTCGCTCGAGTCGGTTCGCTTCTTCAAATGGATATAATCGAGTTGTGGTCTTGATTAAATCATGTCTTGATTAAATCGAGTCTGTTTGATCGGGTTGTTTCTTTCATCGAACCGCTATACCTTTCACCGGCTTGTACTTCTGATGGAACACGATGGTCTCGATATAGTAATAGCTCGAACGGATCGAATCTTGTTTCCTGATAGAGACAGGTGGTTGATTGAGTAAAGAGTTCGATTCAACTAGTTGATATGATATTCTTGTTCGTTGATATGCATTTTTTATCGAGGTGTCTTTGGCTGATCGTGAGTTTTTGTTTCCCTTCACGTTTGTTGAATTTCATTTCTGATTGAATTCTATCTTCGATCGGATCGTACCTTTGCTCCAATTTTATTTCTAATTTAATTATTGTCTGTTAGTTTAATTGTGCTTTAAGACACGTATTCCGCTATCGATCCAAACTTTTCATTGTCTACAGCATTTTGTTTGTTCTCGTAATCGATGAAAAGAATTTTATTAGTTCCAAGCATTGATATTCTATACCATTATTCGTTCGTTGTACGCGAATAATCCTTTTATACGGAAACAATATAAAATAGACATAAAATTATCCATCGTTATCAAAACTGAGCGCACCAACGCAATTATGTGTTTCACAAAATACAGAAATTTTACATTAAGCTAACGAACGTATCTGTTATCGCCCTCGCCAATTTATCACTTACAAAGAAAAAAAAAAAGGTATCCACGGATCCATTTTTCTTTCGCCGTTTATCTGACGAATGTCTCGTACTCGCCGTAGCAGCTAGGTAATCCAATTTCCTCGTGATATTGCATAACAGCACGACAAAGTGGGTTATTTTTTTTTTTTTTTCTTTCGTCTAGCAACCGACGTTCCGTCGAGCCACATTCTCGTTAAGTAATTAGTTTATCGACGCCCGTCTCGACCGGAAGCGAGCTTACTCGGTTGCCTGCGAAGTGCGTGTTGTAATAATGAAATTTCCTGCCAATGCTTCCCCCCTCCCCGTCCGGTCGGATTCTTTGCAGCTTCGATAAAAAGTTTACGCCTCGAGGGACGAGAACAGGGTAAATGGACGCGTAAAGTGTCCGGTTGCTCGACGAAACGGTTTCGCGTTATGAAGTTTTATAGGTGAACGAAACGGTCGCGTGACCCTCTTATGAACTTTCTTTAATGGAACATCCGTGCCGCGTATGGGGGTGGAGATTAATGGCGGAAAATTTGTAGGCGAACATCTTGGCTATTCTTTCGTCGAAATTAGACATTTGCGTGATCAGTGTTTGATTATCGGATTGATTATTGTGCCGTGAAGTATGGGATGATTAGAAGGGATAGTTGTAACGCTAAGGGGTGTGTATAGCTGAGAAGTAGAGGTATGAGGTTGGTCATACCTCAGAGGAGGTAGAGGAGGCTTGTAATTTCCGTTGAAATCAAAAATATCTGAAAAGAGCATTTGATTATACAAGAGTGGATGGGTTCCTCAGTTATCGACGATCTGGAATTATCCTATTATCCTGTTAACTCTATCTCTGTGATGGCGGATAATATAATATATTGTATATATTATAATGGCTATTCAAATTTAGACCAGAATTTAATTTTATCAGTGCTGATTTTACTAAATTCCTCCTTAATATTCAAATCGTTGCTTTCACCGTACTCCGCATGGTTCTGGCCTCGGTAAAGTACGCAGCAACTGATGCTTAAAACGGGTTAATCCACCCAGAACACAGCATAAACAATTTCGACGCGCCACTTCCGAGCAGAACTTAGGCTACCTCGTCCTTAGGTCAACAAGCCGTTAATTATCCCTTTAAAACTTGGGCGTCAAGAGTACCACCGATTTAATCATCCCTGAAACTTCCGTCTGCTTATTTTCCGATCAACGAAGCTCGCGAAACATTCAAGAACAAAGCTTGGCGTGAGCATAACCGGGGGAATCGATTCTTTACAGCGTGGAACATCGAGAAAAATACGAAATTAACAGAGGCGGAATTTAAGGAAGAAAAATAGAGGGAGAGAATGTTAGAACGGGAGAATTTTGTAAAGAAAATTATTAGAAAGAAGAGTTATAGGAAAGATGCATCCTAAGGAAGAGAGGGATACTAGAAAAGAACGATCGTAGGGAAGCAATCTTATAAGAAGGAATTTTAGGAAAGGAAGGTATAAGAGAAGAAGTATCCTAGCGAATAAGAAACTACGGGAGGAAAGATCCGAAAGAAAAATGATTCAAGAAAAGTACTAACTGAGAAAACTAAGGTCCCAGGGAGGAAACTTTAAAAAAACAGAAAAAAAACAAGAATGCTCGAAAGATAAGGATACGAAGCAAACAAGAATACTACGTAAGAAAAGATGAAGCAAAGAAGACGACAGAGCAGAACAAGGACGGCGGTCTATCATCGGTCTACGCAATCTTAACGCCACTTTCCCGCCGAAACGTAATTTAAAACTTGGCAAGTTCTGACAGCGTGCGGGGCGACACGCTCTGCTGTTAATGAAACTCCCTCCCGACTTGCACTTTCAATTTTCCAACGTGCTCCAGTACGCCTCCGACCTTCTTTCTTCCTGTCTGTTCCGCCTGTTCTTTGTGCGGCTGCTTCGTCTTCCATGGAAGGCTGCGAGCTTAGTTTCCTTTTTTTTTTCCTCTTCTTCTTTTTTACCCTCTTAACGGCTGTTCAGCCTGTACACAAGTTCGCCGCCTTATAAGCTGCTGGGTTCATATTCTTTTAGTACCTGGCCCGTTGTGTGTTACTATCGTTTATTCCCTCGTCGCTTGCTACGCTTATCTTTCAACGAGCGTTTTCCTTTCCGTGCCATGTACTCCGACGCTCTCTACCGTGTCCACGGAAATATTGAAAATTCCCTGGCTGCTTTCGAACCTCGTTTATTCGCTACTAGACGCTACATCCACTAAGACGATGTCCTTCAATCTTTTCACCGGTTCTGCTGGAGGTCTCGTTAGAAGTTTCATGTTAGTTTTAGGAAATAATATATGGTACGTTTGATTCTGTACATCGGTATTCGAAATATTTCCGCGCGTTACTAATATACAGTTTTAAATTAAGTTCTCGGAAGAACCGCGTTACTTGTGGAATAACCTAATATTTGCAAGCTTCGATTTAAAATACGTTATCCACGAGTACCATTGTGATTTCAAATTTTTCTACTTTCCACTTACGATCTTGTAAGACTAAGAAAATAGCAAGAAACTTCACATTTTTAACCACAACGATGCAAGAAATTAGAATCATCAATTGATCACCGATTTCACTCTCGAACACTTTCTGTTCTGAAATGAGGCCGTTGTTCGAAGCTGTCCTTCGCCAGTGGATACGTTCGAGAGCGTACATGTCTCGACGCGAAAACTTTTTTCCTCTCGTGTCTTTCGAATACGATCTCGAGAATTTTGCTGCAGGTAGATTCCGCGCGTGAAAATCGAATGAAATTCGAGCAGCCGTCGTTTCTTCGGGCACGTTCGCACGACGCGGTTTTCCAAAAGCGGACGAACACACGAGATAGCGGTGGGGCGGGTAACATCGTGGCGGAGTGTGCAAATAAGCGCAAAATGACTGTCGGCAGCTGGCCATATTGGCGTGAAGTTGGAAAACGTCGAGCGATACGCGACAGCGCGACACCGATCCTCTCGGAATTCATATCCGAGGGAAAAGTTTCACGTCGTCGNTTTTCTACTTTCCACTTACGATCTTGTAAGACTAAGAAAATAGCAAGAAACTTCACATTTTTAACCACAACGATGCAAGAAATTAGAATCATCAATTGATCACCACTCTCGAACACTTTCTGTTCTGAAATGAGGCCGTTGTTCGAAGCTGTCCTTCGCCAGTGGATACGTTCGAGAGCGTACATATCTCGACGCGAAAACTTTTTTCCTCTCGTGTCTTTCGAATACGATCTCGAGAATTTTGCTGCAGGTAGATTCCGCGCGTGAAAATCGAATGAAATTCGAGCAGCCGTCGTTTCTTCGGGCACGTTCGCACGACGCGGTTTTCCAAAAGCGGACGAACACACGAGATAGCGGTGGGGCGGGTAACATCGTGGCGGAGTGTGCAAATAAGCGCAAAATGACTGTCGGCAGCTGGCCATATTGGCGTGAAGTTGGAAAACGTCGAGCGATACGCGACAGCGCGACACCGATCCTCTCGGAATTCATATCCGAGGGAAAAGTTTCACGTCGTCGGCAGGCTTCCTCGTCGCGGCGTCGAAGGGCAAGTGAAAAAAAAAAAAATCATTTCGAGGCGGCCGCGAACGACCTGAATTTTACGATCGCGTGTCGCCGCTCCCGCCGCGTCGTTCACGCGTTGTAAAAATACGCCGTGGCTCGATAAGAACCCGGGAAAATTAGCTGCAGCTTGGTCCCCGTGATTAAGGCAATGCTGGCCTGATTCACTTGTTGATTCGGCCGAAAATGAATTCGTAATGAATTTTTATAAGACACTATATTTATCTTAATTTCCTGAAGTAGTAAATGTCAGCAGTTTTATGTAGAGATATAAAAGAAAAGAAAATTTTAAACGCGCAGGAAGCGTTGTATACCGACGATTAAGGTGTATCTATTTATATAAAAAAGAGTAACAGCAATGGATATTTGAAAAAAATACATGACACGAGACGAACAGATCTTGAACCATATATTTTACTAAAAAATGCTACGTCAAAAATTTATACAATTTCTATGAGAAATTGTGAACTGATTATTTGACCGCCTAGGTAGCTTTAGGCCCGATGCAGACGAGCAACTTCTCTCCGCGCGATCTCGCCGCGATCATATATTTTTCTTTGTTTTCCAAGTCAAAAACAACGAAGACAAACATATGATCACAGATCGCGCGGACAAAAGTCGCTCGTCCGCATCGGACCTTACTGTTAATGCGAAATTTAAGTAGTACAAGTAAACGGATAGAACGTTTCAGTAGTATAGCCCTATGAATAGGTGGACGTGAGACTGAGAGTTCATTGCAATCATTCGTCTGTAGGAAATAATTTTTCATAAAAACTCTCTCGTGCACATTGGCATACATTTTGCTGTAGGAAGTAACAATAACAATAGTAGTAATAATAATAATAATTCTGATTTTATCGTGCGCACTGGGAAGCTGAACAACGCCAGAGTTTCAAGATACATTGAAAACAGAGGCGCCCTTAGTTTGGCGCGGAAGGAATCCAAGCTACCGCTTTACGAGCTGACATTTATTGCGCCACCCTTTTCTCCCGATGCAGGCAGATAAATATCGGCGCAGGTTCAGACCGGCCCGTGGAAAGAAATTGCGCGAGAGGCGAGCGTGTCTCGCGAGAATACAGGTCCGTGGTGGAACGGGACTCGAGACTTTTGGTAAAGAGCGTTTCGATTCCTTTTACCCTTTTTTTTTTCACGGCATTAAAGCCAACGGGATTTTCTTGAGTGAAATTATGTATCGCCGCGTGAAAATCTCGACTTCGAGATTACTTGAATTCGCGTTTCCCTTCTTTATACCTTCTTCGCGATGATTTTAAGTACTTTTAAATTCAACGCTTTCATATTTTTTTTTTTTTACAAACGATAATTAATTGTAATTTTGAGGTGTTTTATATCAAAGATATGATTAATTTCTTTTTTTTTTCTTTATGAACAGCCGTGGAATAAAGCTTTCAGAGTCCAGCTGAGAGTCTGAATTTTTTAGGAACAGTCTAGATAGAATGTTTGAGATGATTTGAAAGTTTTGTTGCAGCAATTGGAGAATTGAGCGTTAATTTATATTTTAAAAAATGTCATCTATATGCTATCCGATGTATTCTTTCGGTCATCCAAAATCTCTACAATATGAACGTGAATACGTGTTTAATTTGTATATTAATATAAGGATTGATGTGTGCATGTTTGGTAGTTGGTTCTCTCTGTATCTTTTCCAGTAAAACGAATTTCGGAAATATAGTTGTGTATTTTGCTTTGAGATCTCACGTTTGAAGTTCGCGTTTGTGTCTGATGTCTCTGTTTGTGCTCGCCGCTTCCAGGCATTTTGAACGTACGTTAGTGACATTTTAAGTTCTCGCTGCTTCGCCGTTATACCAGACGTTGAAGTGGCGTTTATTTCGAGCTTCTGCTCGTGTCGTTCGTTCCAAAGCACCGTCTATGATTTACTTTTCGAGCTTTCGTCTTCACTTCGAACCTTAAATATTTACTTTGGTCGTGTTTTATAATTCCATCTCGTTCTTCGTTATAATTTCAATTCTCTCATATTTCGGTATTCTGTTTCTAAAATCGAAACTTTTTAATCCGATTCGATTCATTTCATACCCGGAATAAATTCACTGTCGTTTCTATCCAAGCTCAAATATTAATAAAATTGTGCTCAGTTATTTATTTTACATTGTTTCGCTCGAATAAATTAAATTTTTACCAACTCCAATATTATGTTTCCCTCCTGCCGTTTTCATATATTGTACAATCCAATTATTTAAACTATATTTGAGTGCTCCAGTGTGTTTAGATAAACTCAGTTCTACCGTATACTTAAGTATAGTTCATCAGAACGAAGGGACGTTACGTATGAGCGCAGCTTAACGTAGTTGCGTTCTAAACGGGCCCGCTTCTTGCAAAATTTATAGGCGAATTTGTGCATATGAGCCGCGCCTAATACAACACGCTCCATGTAAAGCGCTCTTCAATGGAAATAACCGCGACGCTCATACGGCGTAATTAATGCCCGCCACTAAATTTATTTTAATCGCCGAGATTACCAGGAATAATAACCGCTAAGTGCTGTTCACAGTCTAATGTCTAACGGGCGACGCGTTTGGTACCAATGTTTCAACCGCTTTTCGAACAATTCCAAGCCTTGAACCTCGTGCAAATTTCACGATCGCCATATATGCATCGAGGATTTTGTCCGAGATCGCATCTAGATTATTTGGTCGTTCGATAATCGAGCAAATTCAATACCAGAAGCGCTCAATGGTGAATTAATCCTATTCACTTTTAGTTGGCAACAGATTGCAGCGGTAGAAAAATATTGCGATTCTCGTAGAGCTAAACAAATCCTAGCCGGCCTGAACAAAATTTTTTTTTTTTCACAAGTTTCGAAAAATTTCCTGTGTTATCTATCGTTTTTTTTACTAGCAGCTAGGATATAGCCGTGTTTCAAATCAATTTTCACGTGTTTTTTCAAATGGATTTTAAACACGGGGAATATGTCTGCGATTTAATTCGAGGAACGAAGGTTTAACGAGCTGATTCAAAGGAGGAATCGAATATTTTGACGTTATACTCATGATAGGCGAAGAATATTTTTAATTATTCCAATTCCCATGTTGCTCCGAGTTAACTTGGAGTTGAAGAAATTCAATCGTTACAACTCCAGACACACCAAGATAATAATTTAGCAGCGACACGGCTCTAAAAAAAATGGGTTCGTTCATTGAAGATGCTCGGCGCAGCTGAGACACAGCAGTCGGTATTTCCATGAAGCTCGTCGGGTGCCAATAAAGCTGTCGAAGGAAATATTCTCGGATCCCCGCGGGTGGAAAGTATCCAGAGACTTCGATCGGTCGCGACTCGGCCGGATGCAATTCGTCTGAATCTGCATTGAATCGGTCCTTGGGTCGCATTGTTCGACTCTGGACCGGTGTTACGGACAAACGAGAGAATTGATATTTTTCCGCCGCCCCGCATAGATAATATCCCTATTGAATTGCAGTCGTTGTGACCGACGGCTGAACGAACGAAGGTAAAGAAAAAGAGAGAAAGAGGAGGGTAAGACGTGAATGATAGAGGTACAGAGAGACAGAGAGGAAGAAAGAAGGAAAACGAACGAAAGATAATAATAATTGGATCCTAGAAGGAGTCGACGGCCTCTAACAGGCCGGTCATTATTTCACGAAGTATTACTTTTAATCTCTAACGAAGTATAAGCCGGTGCTTCGAACAATTTTCATTGTGTCGAAACGCAACAAAAGGGTATCATTAAGTGTGTCTGGCGGCTCGTTGCTAGCGCGAGAAAAGATTAGGCGACGGCTGGTTTTAATTTAATTGTAATTAAAAGTAAACGAGGCCACGCGTTCGCCGTTACGCGACCCCGCCAATTAACGAGCTTAGAAAAAGCGAACAGGGAAATCCATATACTGGGCTTTGGACGGGTTCAGTTATCGAATCTGATGGTTTCTGTGTTTGTCACGGTTTATAAGCTGGTCGAACAACACGATTGTGGACCTTTCTTTTCAAATTTCAGAGTCTCGTTGCTTTATTGAAATTCTTAATTTGGTTGTTTAATTCACGGATACCGTCAGACCTCTGTTTCAACATTTATTTTGGAATCTCATATTACCGTGTTCGCGAAAATATTAGATACAGGTACACTGGAGATACGCTCGCAAAGTAGAATTTATTCAAAATTAACTAATTACTCAAGCTATGTTCCTACTTCCTTAACGATGCTACAACTCCAACTCCTTCGAGACTCATTTAAGGCACCGAATACGTCCGTGAATTTCTACGTTATTCAGCACAACGCGAAGCGCAGGGAATTTTAAGAGCCTCCACATACGTTCTCCTCCTAATTTTCAGCCGACACAAACGTTTTCGATAAAAGTAGCTTCATTATTAGTCTTAATAACGTCAGCAGCTGTCGTCTCGCTGGCAATTCGTTACGAAGCAGCGCGAAAGTTTCGGTTGTAAATGGCGATCCCTTAAATAGGGCGCGTTCAACCACGAAATAAGACACTAAACAACGGAACGGCGAAACTCTTGTCCGTCTGAAACAGGTTCGGCGAAGTTCACGGGCCGTTAGTCGCGGGCCAATAATTATTCGCCGAGTTCCACGTAAGACAGGCCGCCATTGTGAGCCGCCCTCGCCGCTTTCAATACGATTGTCCCTCGCGCCGCTTATTGTCGAAAGTTTCCATTGTCATTATTATTTCGTCGCATTATGTCCAGAGATTTATGGGCTCGTGTAATTTCGTTCGTCCCGGCCTCGATCATCCCCCTTTGCTTCCCTTCCGCGACCCGTTCGACGACGTATCACGATCTTCGAGCAAACTTGCCCGCATATCGCGATTTCTTTGCTGGTGAAGTTGAACCGAGTTCCCGTTGAAACGCGTGCCACCGCGATGGAAAACGTTCGATTAGGTCCGGGACGAAGTAAAATTTCAACCGAGACCTCGAGAGTTACCAATGGTTCGAGTTTGATAAACTTGGTTACTTATTTAGAGGAAGTTGTGGTGTATGGGGAGCTTGATATGAAATTTGATATTGAGATTGGATGTAAGTTTTGCTGTGCGTTATTTAAAAATTTATTCTGTTCGCAGCGAGTGTTTGTTGTTACGGAAGAATTTTAATTATTCGAAGCAAGTGTCTCTAAATACGATATTTTCTAACAGTCTCCTTTTACTCATTCGAAAATACTTAACGTTATACAATTTTTAGCATGAAGAATATGGAGTCTCTATAAAAAATATTAATGTCAAAGCTACTTTCTTGGAAACTACTCTCTAACGATATTTAATCGCTACTGGAATTTATAAAATAAAATAAATTAATAGTAATGGTATTTAACACTCTCGTGTACATTTGTACATTTGTACATTGAAAATTCAAAACTGATGAAAGAACCATCGTGTCCTTACTGTCAGCGTTTATGCGGTGCTCAGCGGATACCTGGCAGTTAAAAAAAGAGCAAGATCTTGAGTAAGCAATCACCTACAAAGCAACGTCGCTCTCATTCGACTCCTCTCCTTGATCTCGTGACCACTCGAGGTCCTCTTGGTTCGCCAGCGCCTAAGGCTGCAATCAAAACACAAGAGGGGAGAGTGAAAATAGTTGAAATCCCGTGGCTTGGAATTCGTTGGAGGATTCTCTCATCAGGAAAAACCAATGCAAAAACGAAAACGACAACAGACACAAAGTGGTACGCACGCTAATACTCGGCAACCCTTCTCTTTTTGAGGGTTGCAAACGTTCGCCACTGGGTTCTTGAAAAGGTGGAACGGGCTGAAGTGCTTTCGAGCTACGAAAAAAAGAAGGTGCACCGCGTTAGTAACGAGGGAGAAACTAACCAGGAGGAGTGCCGGTTCTATGTTTTTACAGTCAAATTGGCAGATGATGCTCTCGCTAGCGAGAATGACCTTCGCTATGATTTTTATCGGCTCAGAGCTTTTCTCACCGTCCAACGTTCTTCAATATTTGAGCCAATTTCCTGGAGACTTCTTCAGGGTGATAGTTCGTAAAGCACGTTGTTCTACAATATTCGCGAAGGATGCGGAAATGTTTGCTTCTGAAAGAGTCGTTCCAATTATATCGTGACATTATTTGGAGATGGAAAAATCGAAATGTTTTCGGAGAAGTTTAAAAGGTTTTTTCGTTAAAATATAATTAACGAAATAAATTTTACACGCTGTATATTGACGTACTAATTAACTTATTTAATTATAGCTTCGACGACTAATTATAGAGCAATAGTAAAATAGTACAATTTTATTCTTTTCCTGATTCTTTTTTATTTTATTCCTCAGAAATTTGTGGATATAACTAGCTGATTATGAACTACCTGTTGTTCAATTTAATACCGGACATAATTGTATCTAGAAAATAAATAATCTACAAATTTTGATCACGATGATCAATATTATTAATTTCCACAGACTATCTTTTTATTTGACACTGTTTCATTATCAAGTTTCACTGCTTTGGAAATAATTTCTGTCACCGTTAAATTACATAAAAAAAATATACGCAGCTAAATTATATCTTTTTTTTATCCACCCTGAAGAATTTAATATCGTGAACGTTCGTAATTTTGTTTCAAAATAACCGCGAACCGGGTTGAAAGGTTAACGTTTGATCGGTTCGCGCACGAATTTGCAATTTCCAGACAGGCGAGAGGAAGGAATCGCCGAGGGGTGTCCGCAATTTCGCGGTGCAAGCCCTTCGTCTGACGATTTGCATTGCAAGACCACGTCCACGCTGAGACTTCCTTCCTTGGACGAGCTCTAATTCTCGAGGACCAGCCGGATGTCCGATTTCCGATTTTCTAGCCCCTTCCCAGGGAAGCCGGAAGTCGGCGTCAAGTGGTCCATTCCCGATCTCGGGCCACCACTCTATTTCCCCGATTCTCGGCTCCGATGCTCCAATTCTGCGCGGCTGCTGATTCAGTGCTTTTTAAAGGATCGACTCGTGTTTTTAAATAGCGATTAGAAATTCAAGCAATGATACTTGGCCCGTTTCGTTATTTAATTTTGAAATTGCAACTTTGGAATTGCAACGGAGGAACTTGAAATTCGTAGTTAAGGTTTCGCAGAGCTAATTCGTTTTTGGTAATGGGTTTACAAGTTAAGGAATAGTGTTAATTCGAGGGTGCGAGTTAGTTTCTGGCAAGCCCAATTTGTCTGGCTAGGAACGAGATATTCCACTGATCGTAGAATATCGATAGAGACTATCTATTGATAATTTTTTTAGCTAGTCGTCGAATTGAATTCTTGTTAATTAGATAACTTGAAACTGTACTTTATTGTATTTAAATTATTTTATAATATTTTATTTTAAACATATAATAAATAATTTCCGATCATTTTTTAAATATTATATAACTAATTTTATAACTATTTTAAAATTCATTGTTCATTCAGAAGAAAAGTGATACGATTACGAAACTTGTGTTATTTATGTTGCTAAAATAATTGAAGAACATCTAAGAAACTCTAATTTGAACCTAGAAACCATCGTAAACCTCGTACGAAACACCGTACGATTTCTTCAATGTTATTTTCTATCATCAAGCTCTTTCGCTTTAATATTCATCGACAAAAACTTCGAAAAAATCCAAAGCCGTTAATTTTATGCCACAAGCGTAAAACGCGAACGAGCGACAGTCCCGATTAGCATCCACCCGGAACGAATTCGCAGTTACGCGTTGCCCAGGGATGAATATCACCCCGTAAAGCTTGACGGTGTGCAATTAAGAACAATGCATTCGTTACGTCGACGCGATAGCCGTTTCGCGATACACCGTTTAGCTCGAGCCCCGTTTCATCGCCGTCGGGGATCGTCGATGTTGACCTCGGCATTGTGTCTCGTCGCGGATACAAAGAGATTTATAAGGTCAACTGGCGAGACACGCCGTTGTCGCTAACCTTTACGAGCGTCATTAATATTTTGTGTTCCTTTCTGTTTCAGGTAAGCTTCTGGCATTAAAGAGAAAGAAAGAATAAGGGATGTCGTCGAGAAACGACGCGACTGTAAGTGTTGAACTCCGCGACTTGTTCTTTGCTTCTCTTCCGTAACTCTCGTTTGCAGTCACCGGTGAGTTTCTTTTGATGTTTCGTTCTATACATTCGAGAAAGAGGCGTAAATTTAACGAGAATATTTTTTATACCATGGAAATGCTCGGAGGTTGGATTATGGCCGGTTTTTCGACTCGTGACTTGTTTCAATCCGGAAGTTCAATTTCTCTGTTTCCACGCGTCGCATATTGAGAGTAATAAATTTTAGATATCTCGTTTCTCGCATTTCCACTTTGTTTAATATACTAACAAAAGAAACTGGTCAAAATTAATTTTTGCTTAAATACAAATTCAAGGATAAGAAAATAAACGTGAGTAATAAAAACCATTTACTCTGGTATATCAACATTGGAACTATCGATCATTCAAGTATACCTATTTCTACCGAAGAATTCACAATTATAGGTATTTGAAAAAAAAAATATATAAAATGCAAGGAAAATATTTATTCGGTTAGAGAAAATCGCGAAAAGATTTATATGAGTAATTATAGTTCCAGTGTTAAAAGAGTCGAATGAATCAGAAGCAAGGTGAAAATTATATTTCAAATATTACCGGCAAGTTGATACAAACAAAAGCAATTAACGGTACCATTCGGAAGCACTTAAACAGCTTACTCGAGGCACGGCTTGTTCGCCGCAAACGTTCTTTCTGAGCGGAAAAAGAGCGCAACCAAAGGGGTTGAACTGGAAGGGGTGTGAGAAAGGGACGCGTAGGGAAAACAGTGGTCAAGGAAACGAACGAAAATTTCCTGGTGACTGGAGCATAAACACGAATACGAGAAACCAAGAGAGTACGAATGGGGGATAAAGCGGTGTTGGCGGTAAGGGTTGAAAGGGGTCGAAAGAGGTTGGAGGAAGAGAAATGGTCGGTGCGACGACAAAAACGGCGATTAGGGGAGGTGCTGACAGAGCTTGGGTGGGTAATGCTGACCGCACACCGCAGCGTACACCTGCAACCCCCTTGCCACCCTTTCCTGCCCTCTTTCGCGCTTCCACCCCTCGAAACTGGCTCGAGATATCTCTCGTAATTCCGATAAAATAATGACCATCGACAGCGCTGGTTAAATAAAACAATCGAACAGGTTTTTTTTTCTACCCCTAATCGAACGAACCGTTCTCGATTGAAATTCCACTGCTGGGGATGCAAAAGTGAAATGTGACGGATCCTGTGGGCGTGTTAATACATTGGCAATTATGACGTTGTTAATGATCACATTTTGTTTTTCTCTTCTTTGCTGAAGAATTTTTTTTCTGCTTTTTTTTTAGTATTTACTTCATTTTGAAGTATATATTTGGGAAAAAAGTTCTGCTTTTTATCCACGGGAGCGTGTTTTTGCAAAAGCATAAAGCTGTTTCGTCCAACGGACGAAATTATTCTTTGACAAAAAATTTAATAATTTCTTTGACATTGGAGTTGCGCTTTTTATTTCATTTTCGTAACAAAATATCTGGATTCTTTCGGTTCACGATATCTGAAAATTCCACCAGATACATGCTCTCGTTATAAAAAACAATCGAGCAATAAATTCTCTCTTCTGTCGCAAAAGAAGATACTCTAAATTTACGCCAGGTTTTGTTTCGTTTCACTTCTCCGCCAGGAAATGAAAAAAGACGCCCCCCGATCCGTTGCAGTCGTTCCTCTTACAATTTTATCGCGCGAAAAAACGTAACGCGGAGATGAGCGGGCAGATTCGAATTTCAAACTGATTTCAAATACACCCTTGCACCGAGGATAAATTCTCGACCGATAAAAAAACAAGCTAAAACTCCTGCTGGGAATTGAATCCCTCGGTTTGAAACAATTTTCGACGACGCTGGAAAATTCATTTTTTTTCTTTCGTCCCTTTTTCTTTTTCTTTCTTTTTCC
>SMSQ01025543.1:0-33257 GCA_019453375.1 Ctenoplectra terminalis | reverse complement strand
AATTATCGCCTTACCGTTTTACTCTAAAAAATTTGATCGCACAGCATACATAAAAAGATACAAGTATCTTTGATACAACCAATAATTCTCACCCCCTGCAAACTTTTCTCGTGTTAACCAAAAGCATTCGCAAAAAGTTGCTCGCAGTCGAGTGCATTTAAGGTTTATTCGCATAATCACGATGGCTGAATACCGTGCCCTGGTCGGAAGGGCGATAAAAGAGCTCATTTTCGTCGAACAATGCGCTGCTCTGTTTTACAGGGCATCAATTATTCGCTCGCAGGAACAGAGCATCTCGCGCGACTAGCCATTGTTTAGGAATAATTTCGCGGGCTCGCGCGTTTGTTTAAAAGAATAATATCTATGCAAATGGTCGAGAAACGGACCAGCGTCGCCGCCGCCAACGACGACGACGACTGCGACTATCACGCCATTAATTACGTTTTCATTAGTTTACTTGCCGGGCGCAAAAGCGACGCCGAATCCCGGCCTGTTTGCGAATCGCGCGACGAGTGGCGGCGGCAAGAGATTCGTTTTTCTGTTTACGCGCCATCTGCTTGGCGAGCGTGCACGCGAATTTCACGCGATTCTCGTTGAGCTGTGCCTGGAGTAACTGTACGTGTTTGCGTGGATGCAATTTGAACGTTCGACCCGATGCGCCAGGGTTTTTAGGGGCGGTGCACAAATTCGAGTGGAACTAATTTTTTTAACGAGAACGTTTGTCCGATCGAGTCGAATAATAGAATTTAATTAATTGAAAGCTGTATGAAAATGCTGAAAAAAAGAAACGATTGATTTACATGGATATTGAACGAAAAAAGAGTTCTTGAAGAACGTCCCCTTAAAAAATAAAAGATAAAAAATATCTTGATCATTGCACCTACTTATTGACTAAAATACTCCTGAAATCTGTTTATCGTTTTAATTGCCCCATTTTTTTTCTTACCCAATCCTACAAAGGCTAAATGTTAGAAACAAGCGCCGTACGAAGCTAAACAATTAATTTCTTCCCTTCGCAAGAACAACCCTCGTACCCGCTCAGTGGCGGAAGAGTCAGACGGGAGGAAAAAGTGCTCGCGTTCTTGTCCCGTTGATTTTTGGTGTAGTAAATTGCCCTCGTTATTGAGGCTATCGTTCAAAGGAACGTTCGACCGGTAAAGAACCGACTGGTAAAGTGGAAGGGCGGAAGAGAAGACAAAGAGATAGGGTGGAAAAAGGAAAATCGAAAGCGAGACGCGAGTCAGCAGAAACACTGGGCATTTTGTTGCTCGAAGGCAAGATAAAAAGCGAAGCTTACGAAACAAAGGGTTGAAGCGTCACATGTTTTTCCTCGTTAAGCTGGCCTCGCTTAGGCAAATTGCTTAATTAACTCATCTAATTATACGGGAGCTCTACCCTTAAGTCCCAAACCGTTTCCAGGGGACGAGGTACCGTGCAGAGCTGAGGACTCGTTGATTCTAATTTAGCCCTGTGATAAGTCGCTGTTCGTTCGACCCTTCCCCTTTACCCATTTTCATCGTGTTCTCCGGCCTCTTTTCACCATGCATTCTTGTGCGATCTTCTCATCGATTAAGTATTGCGAAACGCGATTAATCGTAGCTTTCATTCGTTACCGATGGGCACAGGTTCGGGAAGGAATAGTTGTTGAAATTGATTATGGATTTAGAAGGTCTTTTGTAAGAAATGTTTTTTTTTCTAACGTCTAAAGCTAATTTCAAGAATTATAAAAGAAATTGTATAGAATTGAATTCCAAGGCAGATTGGTCGTCACATTTTCAAATGGCAATTCAAAAATCGTAGATACTCATTTTTTCCTCTCAATAGCTCTCATACTTGCGCAATTACTATCCTCTGGAACGAAAGCTAAGCAATTCCCATAATACTACTGTTTTAAAATAGAAACGGAAAAAAAAAATCGGTAATTTATAGGTAATTCAAGATCAATAGAACTTGCAGAACACTAGTCGAGTTTCGAAGAAATTCATCGAGCAGAAGCTAACGATCATCGAAGCGCGGTTTCGCGGAATTCGAGCTCAAAAGGGTGCGCGCGAGCAAATTAAATCCAGGGAGACGAAGGAGAAGAGCAAAAAGCGAGAGTCCTGGTACACGCACAGCGTGCGGCTTCTATTTTCCCAATTATTCCCTAACACCGGCGTTCACCCGGTCGGATGGGATGATTTTTGGGTGAAATAATTATAAAGTCGCTCCGGCGACGTCCTTCGTCGAAATTCCAGGGACCACCCCCAAACGGATAGACAGACGCAATTAAAACCAGCGCAGTAATTGAATCGTAGGACCGAAACTTCCGTTAATGAGCCGCTATCAGTACGTAACGGTTGTTTTAACGAGTATTGCTTGGAATATAAGGCTTCCGATGCGCCTCTCTCGAGGCTACTCTAATTATCCTAACGTCCCTTTCGACGAGCTTTCTGCTGTTACCTCTCATTTCGAAACCTTCTTTTTTCTTCTTTTCTTCTTTTCTTTTTTTTTTTTTTTTGCCTTTTCATCGTTGCATTCTGTGGGTCCTGCTGCCTTTTTCTCAGGTTTCATGTTTATTAGGTGTGGCTATTGCGGGGTTGTTTTGAAAACTGTTGGTCCTTCATTTTGTGAGTGCTTTGTATTTTTCTATATCTTTCTATATCTTTCTATATTTTTCTATATCTCTCTATATCTCTCTATATCTTTCTATATTTTTCTATATCTTTCTATATCTTTCTATATCTTTCTATATCTTTCTATATTTTTCACGAATTTAGATTAATAATAGTTAGACTTTCAAGCGTTGTATCGTTAAATTAAAAAAAATAGAACACGATGATGTAATAATCGTTAGCAAGCTATTTGGTATTAATTCTTCTTTATTTCTATCAATTTATTAATAAATCACGTGTGAAGATCTGCCGCGTTAGGGTTAAGAAAGAGTAGACTAATTTTCTTATATCAATCATCGTAGAGAAGCTATCTCGTGACAGTAGTGATGTAGATGTTTCATTCCTGACGAAGGTTCGTTTCCTGTGTCATCCAGCTAACACTTCTTGCAACTCTGGTTCTCAAGTAATATCATGCTACTCTCGAAACTGCTGGACACAGATTTATGGTCTAGCGTATCTCCGGAAGGGTCTCTGTGTGAAGGCCTTTATACATCGTCAAAGGTCTTTAGATATCATTGAAAGATGATTCGAGCTACAACTTCGCCTGTACGAAGTTTGTCTTCTTACAGAATCCAGAACTAGATTTCGGTATTACAGTTCGAAGCAAGTTCAACGTTCTGTTAACATTCTAGCAGTTTTCTGCGAGTGTTCTCTTCCAAACAAGTCAAGTGTTCTACAAATTTTGCACAAGTGCGCTGCTAGCGTTTTGCGAGTGTTTCTCCGGATTCTTCAACGAGTCAACAATATTCTTCAGAGTTCCTCTTCCGTTGAAAGCTGCGAGCATTTTTCTATTACTCGCGACAAGTTTATTCGTGGCTACAACTGTTGAGCACCTGATACAGAAATTTCTTTGAAATTTTTATCTCGCCATTCCTGGAATTTCCTATTGATCGTTGATATCTAGCGAATAATCTTAAAATATTTATCTACGCTGTGAAATTTTTAAAGTGCCAATCAATTTTCGAATTTTTCACAATTGAAAGGTGTAATCTAACTTTATAATTTAATTTTAAAGCGAAATTAGAAATATTGAAAAATCGATTCATGTAGAAATTTTTACTACAACTTTCGTTCGTTTCTATTTATTATTCCATTTGTGAAAACACGAATCTGTTTCTCGAATCACTGCCAGAATAAATTAATTCCAACGATGGAGTACCACGCTCGATGGGCCGCTAATTGTGCTAGATCATATATGTTCCTCTTTATCGTTTCACAAGTTTTGTCTCGGTAATAATTTTCATTTGCTCCAACATTATTACGTTGGTGAGGAGGTTCCGCTTATCCGATCGCACTCTCGTTACTCCGCATTTAATTACTCCATAGACTCCCAGGAGATCGAACATGATCAGGATACTAAGCAGACGGAGGTTTCAGGCAAATTAGACGATCGCAAATTTGCTATCAATTTCTCTGATGGACCGTGACGGGTTACATATTTGCTGGAATTGTTTCATCGTGAGATCAAGCAATCATCTTGGACCCGCATCGTTTGGATTATTAAGATTTCCTAAATTATGCATGTTTCAGTGATGGAATTCTAAATAATTATTGCAATGATACATTTACGATCGTTAGACAGTACTTAATATTTTATTCTTCAATATTGATTTCTAATTAGAATTTCTTACAATTAGAAATTTAATGTCTCCTGATTTACAGTGATCTTCTTCTCCATACCAATAATCTGTTGGATATTTTTAAATATTTTTAAATATTTTTAAATATGGAAAATTTAATACTATTATTTTAAACCCATCCATAAAGTGTCAATTAACACAGTTACCGATAATTTAAGCCGTTATCAATTTCGTTCGTCCCGTTTTTAAATATCCAGTCTTAAACTCTTAATCCCAATCGATGCAACGAAATTATTCTTTCCACTTGATTTATAATACTCTTGAAACCTTGATCGGGTCCGACGTAACAGACGCACATCATGTTCCACCTAACACGAACATTCATCAGAGGTGAACAAAAGGACCAGCGCTATTTCACGGGCAGTATGAGTTCGAAAAATTCTTGAAATTACACCGAACATTGTTATTACCAGGCATGAAACCGACTGTCCAGAATGAAGTTCAGCACGTTATTAAATATTCCGAATACCCCGTGTCACTCGTCCCCTCTCTTTCTCTTCCACTTTTTTTCAGCTGTATCTTGACTACTATGATCCGACTAAGGAAGTTCGGGCACGTAATTATTTCCATATTACACGGGGACCGTGGAATAACCGTGAAACCGAATTCATTAAAGAGCAGAACCAGGCAAGGACAAATATTAAAAGGAACTTTTTTTTTTATATATCTCATTACCGTGGAACACTCTGTTCGTTGGAATTTTCGTGTTATCCGTGGAACGTAATTTTTGACATGCACGTTCATTAAAATTTCGCTCGAACGTCATACAGAGGCCAATGTTCGCGGAAATCCATTGCAATCCCCTCCACGGTTGCAGTGTCTTCAATTTTTTAAGCAACTTTTTCCATTTTTTTTTCTTTTTCTTTTTTTTTTCCTCAAACCTCATCCACGAAACTGACTGACAGAAGTCGATCGTCCATCCAAATGGATTCTCGTGGACGAAACAGCAGACATTTTCTAATCAATTTCGAAAATTTAGGGGACCAACTGATAAAGCGACACGTCCATCAGCCTCTGTTTCGAATCGTTGCCTCTGAAACTGAAATTATGACGGCTTGGATCCAGACAATTGGCCAGGCAACGTGGATTTTCGAGGATAAAAACGTCGAAAGCTTCGGAAGAACCCGATGGGAATTATCCTTTTCAATTAGAACGAGATTTCGAGCATCATTTCGTGGGAATTGCTCGCGATATAGATAGAATTTTATTTTCAATCGCGAATCCGGATCGATCGACAGAGGTTGCTTACGATCCTCTGTTCACGCGACGCTGTATATTTTTTCATTTTTCATTCCGGTTGTACGGTTTAATCGGAACACGCTTTTAATTCGTCGACGCGTTTGATTAGAAATGCATCCTGAAAATTTAATTTTTGCCTGCGATTTCCTTTTTAATATAAATGTTTGATTTTGCCCGGTATTTGACAGTGGGAAGAGGTTGAAATCTCTGATTCATGAACGGAGATTTATCGAATAGAATTTTTCGGAATAATGATAACTATTGATTAAAAGAAAATCGAAATACGTTGTAGACCGTATCTGGTAATTTGATTTCTTTGTTTTAAAATTCCTCCTGTTGTTTAATCGAGTTTTCAATTAAACGCGTTCTTTGTCCGGTTAAAAATATCGAATCCCTGAAAATGCGTATAAATCGAATTTCCAAAGATCGATTTCAGGCACCTTTGATTTATAATTCTCGAATGAGATTTTATAAATTCGTGTCGAGTAGAATCATCGCATAAAACGCAATTGTCAAACGCATCGATGAAATAATTAAGCGTTTAATTAAACGTTATTCCTCCCGTTCGTTTCGATGACAATTGTTCAAGCTTCGAACGCGACACGTGACGGAAAAATATAATAAGACGGGTACAAACGTCATCGAAAGTGGCATGGAAACGTACTCTAATTTTGGTTCACGCAGGGTGTGTACAGCGCAATATCGTTCGCTGCGATTTACGATCGCAGGCATTTTATAATTAATTTTACTGCGGCCTCGCTAAATTGCGGATCAGCTTCTCGCGAGCCCATTACGATGTTTTATTTGTGGTTCCCCGACACGCTTGCGATTATTTTAAAATACTTCCTACCAGCGTGAATCATCGACACCCGGTTGTTTAACGATACGGATAATTACACCCGGTGAAACGATAAATCTCGTTAAGCCGATCGTTCGCTTCTTTCGGTGAAATTAGAGGCAGAGCTTGGGGGATTTCATATGCATAAAATATCGATAATAATTGAAATTTTCTTTTCATTACCGAATATATCTGCTTTCCTTCCTGTAGCCTCAAATTGCCGCGATTGAACCGATCTTCGATCTCGCTATATTAATTTATGTGTTGTTTAAATTAATTCCGATTATATTTTCTAGGAAATATTTTTCAATATTTATAAACGAATATCTGAACTTTCGTGCGAAGTATGAGAGACAATTATATTTTCCTCGCGTTATAAAATAGTAGTATTATTTATTCGATAATTGCAAATATTTTACGAACGCTTTATAAATTATGGTCAATCAAAATTTTAAACAGTTTCCATATATTTTATTTATCTACATATTTCAACATCTCCATTGTTCCTCCATAATCGACCAAAATTCTAAACAGTTTCCATATATTTTATTTATCTACATATTTCAACATCTCCGTCGTTCCTTCATGGCCAACCATGAAAACCAAATATTCTAAACAGTTTCCATATATTTGATTTATCTACATATTTCAACGTCTCGATCGTTTCGATTTTTACAAAAAATTCTGTATTCGATCAGTATCGCCGAAGAGAACCCTCGATTTACCCACTGTCAGAAAAACAAAAACTGGCAGGGATCTATGTTCCTTTTCGTCGAATGAGTCCTGACTTCTGAACGAAAGTTCGGGACAGTGTCCTGCGAGCAGAGTCTCGGACGAAAACTTTTCCTCCATGGAGGATGGTTCGTCGGGTTGGAACTTTTGATCGGCATCGGATTTCACGATCTGGTCCGGCAACGGTAGTCAGTTGACATTCGCTAGCTTTTTGGAGTTATCGTGGACGGTCGGATAACGAGGATTCCTGTCGAAGCTCGATTTCGAAGGTACACCGTTTCTGTTCGTCTCGCGAAGATTTTCCTCGACGATCTAGATCTGGTCAAACTAACTTTCTTAGTCCGAACTCGTATTGCAGTTGTATCAGCGAATGACGTATTAATTTTGTCCGACATTGTGTCGTGGAAAGATTTAATATTTTTATATTTTTATATTAAATGCAGTGTTACTAATTAAAATCCGAATGGATATATAAGAATCATCTGTGTCGACGATGAATAAAGTGGAGCAAAATAATGAATAAACGTTAGATGGAGCTACTCTTGATTAACGATGCCTTAAAACAACATCGCAGAGCAACGTCGTCGAGATTCAGAAATCTCGTAACGCGATCGTCGTCAGAGTCTGTGGTCGCCTAATCGTAACTTTATGAGCCAGCCAGGTACACGGCTGATAATAATGGACGCTGGTTATTATCCTGAACAATCTGTGGCTCGCTTAACGGTCACCTAACGATCCCGGCACGATCGCAGAAATAATTAATATTGGCGTGCGACAGAATTTACGTTGGCATACACAGATGTGAATTTAATATCTTAGCTTTGGCTTATTGGTTGAGACCTCTGCGAAGACTGCACACCAGCTTCGATCGATCGTCAATCGAGATTGTTAGACTATCTGCTGGTCGATGGTTGAACGCAATTTTTATCGAGTTTGCGCTTGGCGATAATATTAAAAATATTTTATAGATATTTTGTTAGTTTTACGAGCGACGATCGATTAGCTTTAATGGTTTTATTTAATTAAAGTAATTATATAATTAAAGGTTGAAATTTCAAGATCGTTGCATAAATACGTAGGCACAGAAAAAGTTGTAAAAACAGAGGTTTAAAAAAGTTAATTTTTTTTTTTTTAGAAAAGTTTGATTTTACCGCTCAGGATATATGAACTAATATCGCAGCTAAAATTTTCCTACTTTTTCCCTACGGCTCTAAAAAAAAATTCTCGTCGTAATTTCACCAAAAAAATTTCTCACGCCATTCATTGATCCGTAATAAAACGTTCTGAGAATGCTCCCCGCTATTTCACGACGATATCCTCGCTTTACACAGGAAGTAGGATTTTACGAAGCATCGAGGGTCGTAGTAGGAAATCGGTAGACCCGGAGGCTCGGAAGTCACTGGGAATTCCGACGATCTCGTTAGTGGATCGGCAAGTTTCTATTGGCCATTAGAAACTCCATTGTTGTGCTTTCGGTCGGGGGGGTTAGAAAGGGGTGGAGGAGAAACGTCCTCCTGTTGATTCCTACATCGCGGCCAATGATTTCCACGCCGTCGAGCCTGCGTTCTCTGCTCGACCGAAACACCGACTACTCGTCCCTCTCTTATTCCGCTCTAATTGACCGTGGACGATACACGAAATTGCCGTTCCGTGCCGTTCGACGCTCGCGACACCGAACAGAAAAGGAATTTAGCCCTCGAAGACGACCCCAGCCAGGAAACGACCGGAGACAGTGACCGTTTTTCTGAATTCGCGACGATTCCTTCGTTACTGCGTTCCCTTTCTTTCGTGCTCCCACGATCGTTGACGGAATCGTGAAATTGAACGGAACGACCGAGTTCTGGATGAAAAGCTCGAACCATTGGAATTGGAATTTTTTAATTTCGAGACATAATTGTTTTTCTTGGAATATTTTGCGAACACTGATATTTCGAGCACGATGAAAATGGTGATTCGATAGGAAGAGCCTGAACGTTTGGAAGAGTCGTGAAAGAATGTCGTAATAGTTCTGTAGACTTGTTATAGCTGTGCTAAAATTTGTTCCTGAAAAGTTACTGGTCATAGTAGGGCGGATTAAATTTTTAACGTAAAGGGGAAGCTAAAAAATTTATGAACGAAATTTTCATTGGTAGATCATCTATTTTACACGGTGCTATACATTCTTTTTTTTTTTTCTTTTTTTCTTTTTTATGGATGTAACAGAGGAGTTTCTTACAGTTGCTAATTTTGCTGAAATTTGAAGATGGATTAACGTCGCTCGCAATAAGAGAATTTGCCTATTATCAAATGAACCGAACGATAAAAATGATAAACCGGTATCGACGTATTTCAACATATTTCACGAAGAAATGTCAGCCAGCCTTTAAGCTCCGTATATCACGGTCGGTGAGAATTTTTCAATATCAGAATATTATTACGGTGGAAGTTTCTGCGGCGGCAAACTATGCCACCAGTTCAGAACTATAATGAACAAAGTTAACTTAATTTCGTCCGAATTATCAACGACCCGACATCGGCCTCGTTAAATCACTGTCCAGTTATTATCGATCGTCGCTGATATCGTTGAAATTTGCGATCTCGAGCCTTATAATTTATCGTCGACCGCTCCATCGACTTTTGGAAATCCCTTCTTAATGAATGTGATTTTCATCAGTTTCTACTTATTATCTCTTTGCTGATAGTCGTTAGCGACAAGAGCAAAAGTAAAAAAGAAAGAAAGTGGGAATCGAAATCCGGCGGATCGGAGCCATTTTCTTCGATAGGAAAGGTAGGAAGAGACAGGAACGACGGAAGTTGTCGCGGCCAGTCATTAATCGCCAAGATAGCGGATTGGGGATAGCTCATTGAATGCGATGGAAGCTAAACGAAGCGGACGAGGTGACGGAAGGTGGTGAGACACGCGCCAGCAAGGGATTAAAGGACCTCGATGGCTGGTGTGTGGATGTCATTGATAGTTGTGATTAATGTGCGATACGCTGCCACGATAACTTGATTATGCGGGTGGGTGGACTTATCTGTCTTTCCTTGTTACTCCTAGGTTTCCTTTCTCGCTTTTGCTCGAGCGTGTTGGCTCTCTTCCGAGATTCGTAGAGAACGTTCGGGTTGGTCGTTCGTCTGTTACAATTTTGTAAAATCTGTGAATTACTATTTAAAAAATATTAATTAAACATTGTATCGTTCTTCTGATCCTTTGGTGTATTGTTCTTTTGACTCCACAGCCGATACGTTTTAATTATTTATTTGTATATCGGTAATCGTTGAACGCGTTGATTGGGTCATTTTTTACACAGAAGCTTCTTCCTGCGCGGAATTAAAAATTAATTAAGAGGAATTAATTTTAGCCGAATCAATTTCAGTTCTTGCAAATTTTAGTGCGATGTAACGTGTTTCTGGTGTGTAAAGGATGAGTTGAAAAGCATAGAATCCCTGAGCGAATAAATTGTTATGCAGAATATCGGTGATTTGCGTGGCGGGATTATTCGTCTACAGCTAACGGATTAAAGAATTATTAGGGAAACGGTTAACGTTTTTTTCTTATTATCGGAATATCGCACTCGCTGACTGTGCGAATACATCTAGTATTCATGAATTCGGTTGAGCAAAGTGTACACAGTATCCACCTTTTTCCTCGGGGTTAAACTAACCCTCCTGTATCAGTTATGCGTCAAGTATTTCACCATTGCTGGGTTAAAGAAATATTAACCTTCAAGCAGAGTGATGGATTACAATCGTTGATGGTTTATTCAAGTGTCGAGGAGATTCGATTTACCGGATTATGCGTGAAGTTTAATAAATTCAGGATTATACGTGCATTCGATACATCTTTTCCAGGTTCATCTAAATCTACAAAATCTAATCTCTTAAATCTATGATACAGTTCTTCCCATGCCGGCTTCTTTAAATTGATCGTATCCAAAAAATTAAGAGAATAAATTTCGCTACCTCTTCGAATAAATCCTTTTAATTTTCACCTAACGTGACTGAAATGCATAATAAATTGCAAGGCGTAATGAACAGGGAGCAGCGTAAAGAAATTCAAAGCACGGCAAAGTGTATTTCCAAACACCATTATTACTACGTGGAAAAAGTTGACGTTGTCACGGTGCAAACATGAACGTCCGGATTCTTTGAAATCTGTTTTTTCATCTTATTTTTTTTCTTTTTTTTTCACCTGATTCATTAGAATATGTCCATGACGTGCTCATCGAGCGCTCGATAAAAAATGTAGAAGGTGAAAAAAAAGGAAAAAAAAAGATACAAGGAGAAGGATCAGTCTTTTTTATCCATCTCTTTGACTGGAATACACTCGTCGCAGTGTTTCGACGTTCCGAACGTAGAAGTTGCTTTGGAGAAAAGAGATGGAAAAAAACGAAGAGGAAAAGAGGGTCGATCCTTGGAGCAATTAATTATTACCCTCTTTGTCCTTCTCTCGAAAGCATCCCCTTCACGCGGAGTAAAAGTACACGCGATGAATTACTCAGCAAACTCTTGCGCGCCGGGGCACCTGCTGATTCCCGGACGAAATCCGTCATCAATCATATCAGCACGCCTCGTTCGTCTCTCGTGCTGTTCGCGTTGCTCTTTATCGTTCCGTGTTTTAAGTCCACATGGAATACGGTAATGAATCAATTTAGAAACGGAATATCGTGCCTGGAGACGTGACAATTAGCGACATTCATGGAACTTCTCAGCTGATTTTATTTGACTTTATTTGATTCGTGGCTTTAGTATGAGATACTGCAAAGTAGAATCTTCGCTGGTGATCTCTCGGTATAAAGTTATAATTCGTTAAATTAAAATTGGTGGAAGTAATTTTATAGAAACGCGTGAAATTAAGCTGACTCGGCACTGGAACTACCAAAGCGATCCAAATGAAGGTTTTTTAATTTTACGCAAAAATTCAATATATTTTATTTCGTATAATTGTATAAAAATGAACAGAGACTTGTTTCTCTTGCGTTACGTATTTTTTTCAAATACCAATCACGTTGATTCCTTCGAAACAAATTAGTGTACTTCAATCTTTCGATAACATTTCGGTAGCAAATCACTCGAAAGAGAAAACACCTGTATTAAACCTAGAAAATTTAGGTGTTTAAAGTAAAATCATAATGCGAGTTCAAAATGAAATTATGCTTCGGAATTCCCATTATCTAAACATCAGAAACCGACGATCAAGATGAATATTTCAAGTCGAAGCTCAAAATTAAATTATCCAGTCTCGCTCTTCGTCGTAACATTTTCAGCGTTTAGAATCGACGAATTATTCCCCTTTTTTGCCCGATCCAAAACAATTTTCTAACATTCACCGCGCCAAGAAATCGAGCCACACCGTTCGAGTTAGATTCCATAGATAAAGTCGTTAAATCTCTGGAGAATATCCTGAAACTTCTTGCCTGGGATCATTGCGTTTCTGTTTCAATAACCTAGTCACGACTCATCGCTCGCGGCCACCAGAGCCGTTTAATTCTATTTCGCGTCGGATCCATTCCACGGAAGAATTACGAGCCGCATTTTTCACCCCCGTGGAACGAGGTCTCGACCGTCCGCGTTATTCGTTTCTCTATCATCCGCCGGCTCCATTAGCGCCCCCGGAGTTCTTCGTCAAAGATTGGCGTTCCATTATCGATCCTTAAAGTCAACAAAATTAATCATCCGGCTCGAAGATAACGTAACTCGCCTCTGCCACCGCGATATTTTCACAGTTACGTGGTTATTAGCGAAGAGTAACGATGGATCGTTCGATGCTTTCATTATGTTTACCGAGGTAACGAGAATTTGCGTGGATTTAGGAAACAGCTTTTCTTATCGAGCAATCTTCCATTTGTAATCTCGGTGACTATATTAACCTTGTTCGCTATCACGCCGTGAAGAAGAAATTTTAAAAATTCTGTAAAACGTATCGATCTATAGATCTATAGGATTATCCCATAAGCAATGTCGTTCCTCGACACTAATTTTTATCACGAAATATTAAGACATTCATTTCTAATCATCGATATATCGACCATTACTTTTCCCGATCTTTTCTCATCTGTGAGGTAATTTAGTGATTTATTTTTTAGAAAAATGTGGAATGTTTTTTTAATTTTTTCTAAGGTCGTCTTCGCTGTGTGTGGTATAGCGTTTAAAAAACTAAAAATTGGAAACTTATACCACGTTTTCCATAACCAATTACTACTTATTTCAAATATGATAACATTTTTTAATCGACAACAAAAATTCTACAATAATGAATGCTTAAAGTAAGCATCGAAGAAGATTTTTAGGTAAAAAAACAATGGTCAGTATCATCATGACTGAAAATGAATGCAAATATTAATATCTTGCAGTGAAAATTAGCGTCAATGAACGACATTGTTTATGAGATGATCTAATATATCAAACCTATAAATTTTATTTTTCAATGCGTCACAAGAGTGCCGGACTCTTAGTACAAATTGATGCGTCACACGTAGGTGTTAATAAAATAATTAATAGATTAAATATAATATTATTATTTGAAGATAAAATGTTCGATTCATGGATGAGTGTTCAAGTAATTTTAGTCAATTTGAGTTTCACGTAAAATTAATATTACAACAACATTGAAATATTAAAAACGCCTTTTAGCTTACGCTTAATTATTCTACGTTGCTCAATTATTCTACAGGTACTCCCACGGGAGAAAAAAAAAAGAAAGAGAAAGCAGCATTCGATTAAAAATTAGTATCCCCCCCTAGTACTTTGAAACTTCGAGCACGAGGATCATACATAAGTAAAATTATGGTTCTACCGTACTTTTCCATTAGAGCCTAAGGCCAGAAAATGGAAGGTCTTGGATCGTCGAATGGAAAAACTGTCCCAAGTTATTTCCTGTCAAATGTTCTGCTCCGCGACGATAAACCGTCGAACATCTTCGGACGGTTGGTCTGTAATACAGTTGCAACTTTACGTCCGGCTAGATGAAATTCAGTGGCAGTCGACATCCGATCCGATCAGCCGGATAATCCCTTAAAATGCTGCAAGACACGCCAGTAACGCGAACCCTCAATTTTTGTGTTACGACTTTCAACTGCGGGTTCGAAGCTGATTTTATGATTCTTCATTTACTCTAACCGCGCGCAGTAACAGGGTTACGATTAGAGTTGCGATGGAATTACGATGGAATTACGATAGAATTGCGATAGAATTGCGATAGTGTTGCGATGAAATTATCATTTGATTCGCCCCAGGGAATTGTATTTAGGGGAACGAAGTACCGTCGAAGAATCGTAGCTTTCACGGTGAACTGAAGATGGATGTAATGATCGGTCAATGTCGTTCGTGGTAACGTGATAGATGAGCTTTGTAATTATCCTGCTTTAGGTATTTTTTTTTTTTTTTTTTTTTAACGCGGTGTTTAATTTTCTGTTGAATCCTGTTCTTCTGGCTCAATATACAGCGCAGGAGTGGCTAATTTCTTTTCTGTCTCGAGCCACGCATCTTCGGTCACTCCATTTTCCCATTACTTAAATTAATTAGCGCCATGAACAGCGATGTCAAATATATGGTCATATAGTGGGGATTCCTTAGCGAAACAAGCAAGCGGAGAGTAGTTCGGGAGCGTAGAAATATTGAATGGTGAAAAAAAATTTGAACGGGGAAGTAGAAGAATTTTAGCGCTTGAAACAGTTTTAACTTCTTCAAATAAATTTGAAGAGGACAAGAATTTGTAATCGATATTTTCTTGTTATTATAACTCGTCGGAATTTAAAAATGTATTTTGTTCTTGTCTTTCAAAATTTTTTCAAATCCTGCAGGTACAAGAAAGCAATTGCAAGGATTACAAAATTTTGTGTAACTTAGGCAGAAAGTAAAGAGGACGTACGTCGATAAAAGTGCAATTTTTTTTCGTGGCGATTACTCAATTAATTCTCGAGATATAGGTGTTTAAATATTAATTGGTTCGAAGCGTGTGAATGGCAGCGTGAATGGCAGGTGTACCAAAATCGCTTTGACTCGTCTTTTTTTGCTTTTTTTTCATCGAAATGCGTACTTCGTGTCGGTAGTAGCAGTAAAAAGACGCTGACTCAGTGTCTGCACTAGGCAACGAGCAGACAACAAGCTTGAGGTAGGTCAACGACAGCGTGCGAGCGAATCGAGTGTACGATGGTAGATAGCGGAGTAAAATAGTTAAAATTTGGCGTCTCTTTACACCACGATACCTCGGGACCAGAGAACCGTGTGCAGATGAAACAAAAATGTAATTAAAGAGTAGGTTTCAATTTATTTTTGACGTCTCTGAAAAAGTATTGGTGTCAACGGTTAATTAATAATAATAAAAATGTTTGTGTCGGGATCGTTATTCGAAAGAAGAAACGACCAGCATCTGTAGGAAGAAATACTGGTTTTATATGGAACAATAAAATCGTAAATAAAATAATTCACCGACACTGTAAATTTAATTTAATGCTTCATTTTTAATACAAATAATATCGAGGAAATATTTATGTATCCGCACGTACAATAATATTCGTTTACATTTGATCTTCGATCTAAAAAGAGCATCAATTTCACTGTCACCTATCTATGCACATTTATTCGAATTTGCCTTTTATCTTTAAATATCGTTCATAACTCGCAACACGTTTGTTGCATCGAAATCAGTGTTAATTGCTGCAATGTATCGAAACGAGTTTCAGAAATAATTACTACGAACACGGTTCGTAAATATTTGTAAACAGATACAGCGTGAAATGGTAATAATTTTGCGAACAAATACGGTTTCGATAACATCTCTCTAACTTCAATTATATCTACCTTGAATTCAAACAGAATCATTGGGAAACAATTTCTTGATATTCTCATTAACCCATTAATTCTAATTTTCTCTTTTTTTTTCTTTTCTTTTCTTTTCTTTTTGTTCGACTGATTTTCTCAAGACGCTTAAGCTTCCTTCTCTCTTCCTCCACTTCAAAGAAAAGAGTTCCGTCTAGCGAGCACAAATCGTTGCTCTTCGCCACTCTACCGACGCGTAACATAAGAATGCACTTAAGGAGCGCGTAAAAATCCGCGAACTTTAATCATAACAGTATACGCGCGGGAAAACTTTGATCATCCGATGAAAGGCGATGCCCGCAATCTCGGCCGTAAGCGGCGGAAAAGTCTTGGAGGCGTCGCGACGTCGACGACGATCGACGGTTGGATAAAAGGGAAAGAAACTAAAAAGGAAGATGGAAAGGAGGACAAAGCGATGAAGGAACATAGGTGGAAAGGAAGTGCAAAAGGAAGTGCAAAAGGAAAACGCAATGGGTTGGTTGGGAGGAGGGCGCAAAAACAAACGGAAGAAAACCGAGCGCCTTGCGAAAGTTTATCCGCGTTCTCGTCGATATTGGAATTGTTCGAAATTGCCGCGTTCGTCTTAACAGTTGGTTGCGATGAGCGGGATCCATTGCGTTGCCTCTCGTGACCACATGATTAAGCTGAAAGCTCTCGTACGAGCGAAGCTTCGACTCGCGAAAGTTCTCTCGATTGCGACGTGGCGGAAGAGGGTTAGAGATGCTCGTTTGAATCTATTTTTGAACCCAGACACGTTGCGGGCATGGAAATAGAGGTTCCAGAGATGAGATACGGAGGGTGTGATTTATTTATGGAGTTGAAATTTTTTTTTTAATTTCACCCAACTCACTAATGATGGTGTAATATTTTAATGCGAAGCAAATGGTGTACCGTGAGCTTTTTAAGCTTCCGATCAATATTTTTTTAGATACTAAATTCTGAAAAATTGAAATAACGTGAATTTAGATCAGCGTGAAATACCTCGATATCGGATTGAGAAATATTTAATTCACTGCAGAAGAGAAATAAATCCGAATAAATTTAAGTCAAACTTGATATATTTGTTTTATGAGTAACTAACCGATTTAATAACTTCAGATTAGAAATTTCAGAAATATTGCAATAAAGTATAATAATAACTGATTGAACGTCTAGAAAAATGTTCAACTTTCAAAAAATTCAGACTAATAGGTGCAAAAAAAAAAAATATATAGGATGCAAAGAAAATAAATCGTTATTTATACTCGTAGAAAATAATAAAAAATTCCTAAAAATCCACCATTATGAATTTCTAGAATTTATATATAAAACCTCTTGACCTCTACGGTAGTTCTAGTGTTAATTTTCAGTTTGTCCAATCGATCAAACGTTGATCGATCAATGAGCGAGTCAGAACTTTTCATTTGACGATCTTTAACTCACGCCCCGTCAATAACATTTTTACGAGTCGAAGTCCGGGAATTTGCGGCTGACTTTTACGCCGGCACGATGAAGAAAGTGTCCATGAACATTTTTGTGCGCGACGAGCAATTTTCCCGGGAAGAATTCATTGGTCGTTTCTACGGAAGTCCACCTGCGTCCGCGTTGCTCGTTTATGCAGCCCTCACTCCTTAAATGTGTCCATAAACTGTACACGGTTATTACAATAAGCTAAAAGAATCTGTCTCTATACGTCTACCTTCTTCGAGGGACTTGAGAGAAAAAGTAAATCGTGCTTTAGACACGAAACATTGCAAATCCATTGAGTAGCGGATATACGTAGTTTGTGATACGTAATAAATAGATAAACAATATTTCTTTCTGTTTCTTTGAGCATTCTCTTCTTTAGTTTCTCTGTAACGGATGTGTTGTATTGTAAGATTTCTATATTTTCTTAAATTTTGAATTTTTATTTAAATTTTAGACTCTTCACTTTTTTACTTTTACTACTATTTATTATTCATAAATGTAAAAAGTACTTTACAATCGAGGAAGTGCACTCTGACTAATTAAAAAATTTTTCTTTTATTAAATTCAAACTTTGAATCGTAGATTTTGACAAAACTGGTTCTTAATTCGCTAACAAAAAAAATGTTTCGACATTGAAAAATCTATTCAAACTTCAAAGAATTATACGGTAAAACGAATTTAGAAATTCGCTTTCGTGCACTTAAAATATTTAGCTCAGAAAATTATATCTAAATTGTGTCGTGTTTTCTATAGATTCGAAAAAAAGTCAGCCCTCTTTTTTCCGATATTTTGATCGTTATGCGCGTTGCAAAAATTTTGTTTAATTAGAAACTTTTTTCCGAACGAAGCATCATTCGTAACATCTCGCTGGTATAACAGACGTTATTTTATTAAAAATTTATTGCCACGATTCGAATTAAAGTCGGCGATGCGGTATAACGATCGAAAGCCTAGTACAGGTGTCGCGAATCGAGATCTCGTTCCGCAGTCAAAGCCCGTATTGTGTTCCGATAAAATAGTCCATCATACTTGCTTCCGTTTCGCGGCTATTGGAAGAGTAAAAATTTATTGTACGCTTGTACACTCTGCATGCACGCATATCGCACATTTTTCATCCGGTTATATCCGTATCGGGAGAGGGACATTCGGATAATCCGGAACACTTTGCCGCAACAAAGCCTCTTTGGGGAGAAACAGTCGAAGCGTATGACTAAATGATAGTTGTTCTTTGGAAATGCGCATTTAAATTCACGATCGTTCAGAAACATCGCTGCACGCCCGCGTCAATTGTTCTGCGTGTTAAAAATTATATAAGTGAAACTTTCGAATTGGTGGAATTTTAAATGGTTTTTAATTTAAACGAAGAAGTTTGATAAATTAAAAATTGAACGTCGAATGTGAAAATAATGGTTCGAGATTAATTCCGCTTCGATCGAAGCTCAAAGAATCGAGGTCGAGTATTGGGAGCTTAATGCCTACAATGGAAAAAATGAAATGACGATTCGGTATTGCAAACAATATCTGAAATCCCTGGACGAATGGACGTTCGAAGTCAAAGATCTCGAGCGCGATTTAGAATCCCAAAAAGGGATTTCAAATACAAAAGACTCGAAGCGACTATCGCAAGTGCTGTATCGATTCTTCGAAGCTTTCAAAGTCCGCTGTTGCAAGTTGAAAATCAAACATGAAAATAGAAACCTTCTTATGGGTATTCTCTATGAATACGAAAATTGAGAACAGAATTGTTTTGCGAAAAAATATTTCGTAATTAACTAGAATTATGAGTATCATTGATTCTCGTAAAATCAAACTGCGCCATACCAAATTCTATACGATATCATTAAATTGAGTTCGGATTAAAGTTTAGATCGTTGATCCCTAGATTTCTGATTTAAATAAAGAGCAATGATCAATTATAATATTTTCTGTTGCAAACAAATAGAATTCCAATTACAGAAGGTTAATGTGACAAAGAAATTCATTTCGAAACACTCCTGGATGCGATCGACAAATATCGTATTCATATTCTCTTCTCGGAGCGGCGCAGAGAACACCGTGAAACCCTCGGTGTCGCGTCACTAGTTAAAACGCGAAAACGAATTGGCACCGCGACAGACGGAGAAACGAGGTTGAAAGCTTTTTTTTTTCATTGTGTCCTCCTTTCACGAGAAGCAGGGCGGCGAATAACGAGGTTGTTCCTATGCACAACAGATTCCCTTACACGTCCATTCTCTTCCTATTTCAGCTGTCGGCCAATCCCTTTCGTTTCCCGATAATGAAATTGAAACCCAACGGGAGATTTCTTCTCCCGGCGAAATACCGTCGTCACATCGACGGAACACCGAGGAAACGGACGAAAGATTGGATTATTTAAACTTTCGCCGCAGCTGCCTCGTCCGCGAAACTTGTTTTCGGATTCGATTGGCCCGCCGCGAATACCGCGACGAAAGGTCAACGATATGGTCCTCGAGGAAACTTCCGGTACCGAATGGTCCTCGTCCCGTTACGTTTCTCTGTTGCCGAGAATCGTTTGGATTCTCGTCGAGCGTGGCCGCGCGCCAAATTCATTTTGAACGACCTGGTTAAGATTGCCGTTGGTTTCTTGGATGGTTGCAGCGTTATCCGATTCGTTTCGCGGTTATCGTCCTTTTTGTTGGAAGCTCTTGCGCTCTTGCGGACACAGAATGAGTCCTCCGAGAACGGAAGTCTCCTTTTTTTTTTTTTCTTTATCTAGTTTTTGGAAACACGACCGTGGGATGTTTGCGCAGAAAATTCAGTGATCTAGATGTTTGTTCGGATATATACAATTTTGTTTGTGATAAAGAAATTATTTGGAATCTGTGTCAACGCAACTTGTTACGCTTTTCTGGACAAAGGTTTTAATAGATTTTGGTAACGGATAAAGATTATTGGAAATTTAATTAGAAATTATAATTTAGAAATGAGTAGGTAAAATTAATTTTATTTTTGTAATATATAATATGAAGAGAAAATTAATGTTTCTTCTAATATTTCGTACAAAGTGTTTTATATATATATATGTATATATATGTAAAGAAAAAGATTTAATCGTGGAGGAAGTATTTAAATTGCGTTTCGAACACGAATCACTTTTCCCTTTCGCATTAACGCCGATTCTGAACAATTCAATTCGACGCGAAATATCCGAAATAAATAGAGTTTGCGAAAACGCGTCGTAGTGAGTAAGTGTTTTATAAGTATCCAGCGGAGAACGTAAATAATGCCCGAAGTCTGGCTCGGGGATTCAACGGAAGCGTCTGGGAGGAGAGAGCGTTCGGAAATAATGGAGGAAAGTGATTTCCGGAAAGTTAAAAGCCGCAGATCAAGGGTACCTTTCGCCTGTAGCCACTCATTCCCTTCAACTTCTTCTCTGTACCACTTTTTTTTTTTTCCGGCTGAAAAGGAAGAACGCGAAAAGTTACAAGCACCGATCGTATCTCGTGTTTCTCTTCCGAAGCATCGCTATTTCTGTACTAGAAAATTAAGCAACGACGCGATGCAAGCCATTTCCATTAATTGTACGATTATTCTGAACAATTCGATTATCCTGCTTCTCTACTTCCTGAATTATTTGGTATCCATTTTCCAAGCGTTTCAGAATTAAATTTTTAACTAAGAAACCATTAATTTTTATTTTTATTCTAAAAGTGTTTTAAATGCTTAAACGTTTTTAGCGATATTGAATTTTTCATTTTTCATTTACTTCAATCTATTTCCATCTACTTAATCCTTTTTCGTTTACTTTTTATCGCTTCCAATATAAACATTTTTTTAACTTAATACCGACACGATGAATTATTTTTTTACAAAATTTCTCAATCGATTCTTCTCCAAATTACCGTCCTAAAAAATTCCAAACGATCAAATGCCGAAGCATCGAACAGCACGAGACCGTTCACCTACTTTCGGACGATTAACGGTCGCGTGTCGAGCGGAAGCGTCGAGCTTTTGCTGGAAAATCAACGACAGGGGACGCGCGAAATTATGAACTAATTGAGCGCATTGCGCTTTTCACGGGACATCGGTGACGCTCGAAATCGGCGTCTGCCACGCTCTTTCAGCTCGTTTGTCCAACCAGCTGAACGAGTCAGCCATCCCATCCCTTCAACTCTGTCGTTTGTTTTCGGTCAACAATCGAATCGCCATTGACGCCCAAATCGTTTTTCCCGCTCGTCGAAATAATATTATCCGTGTCGGGTGTGCGCGATCCGATTGGATGAAACGCGAGTCCTCTCTCGTTGGAAGAAAATAACAGCGAAACAGAGAGAAAAAAAAAGAAAGAAAAAATGACAGTTAAAAAAGAACAGAGGAAAAAAAACAACAGGTCGTACGGATTTATCGATGAAAACGGAAAGCGACATCGAAAGCGGATGATTCCAGCGGTTATTACGACATTACGCGCGTCATAAAGTCACGATGTCACTGTCGAAATTTCCCGTTCCACCACGTTCGAACTTTTCTATCGTCGTATTCGGTTGTTTCTATCCCACTGTTCCATTCTTTTGTAAAATAAATAATCCTTTCGAACGATAAATTCCTTTTGCTTGAATTCGATTGCTTTCGCGCATTAAATTCGCACCAGCGCTGTTTACTGAGCTTTATGGTTGAAAATTAGTCCCGTTCCCGATCACAAATTGAAATGTTCTGATCGAATCGAACGCTATCGGCGAAAAGTTGCCACGTTCACGTCGAAACGACGTGTTTAAATCGCTGCCAAGCTAGCGAGATACCGCGGTTTGTGTAGCGTAAACAACGAGCTAGTGTAATAGGTGATCGATGCTTTTAATACGTTCAGCTCTCTCTCTCTCTCTCTCTATCTCTCTCTCTCTCTTTCTCTATCCCTCTAGGCATTGCTTTTATTTGTTTTCCGATTATAATCGGATTCATTGAACAGTACGGCGTTTTATGTGCGATTGAACACCTCGTGAATCAGAGAACTTTTTTTTTTTTTAATAAAAATGTAGTTATTGAAGAGCCGGGTTTTGTTTCAAATTGAAATTTTTTCCAGTATATTTTTATACTTCTTTTTTGCATCAATTTTATAAATTTTGAAAATTGCATCGATCTTATTGTAATAAAATGTATAAATTTTTAATTCGTTAGAAATAATTGTGATAACTGAAAAGAAACATTTGTGCATATATTTTTCTACGTCTAATTTTTGTGATTCCACGAAAATAGTATTAAATGATAGAAAATTAAATTTCATCGTACATTACGTATCTTAGAGTTTATTTTGTTCCGTAAAATATTACTCTGCTGTATAAAAATCATATTTAGTTTCTATTCAATTATAATTAATATTATTTACAGTTGGAGTAAGAAATTTCTCATTTAAATGCAGCAGAGAAATACAGGAGACTTTGAAGGAATTTTTCGATTTCTGTTTCAACACGACGGAACGTGTCGACTGTTTCCTGTTATTAGACGTTATTAAGGCTCATGAAATTTTAATACGCTATATCGAACACGATTTTACCGTGCTCGATTTTGAGTTAGCCAGCCAATTTTCAAATTACGTCGCGCCAACGACGTCGTCGCACGGCCTTCGACCGGCACATTATACGCTCATTAATATTCCTTATTGCAATTTTATACAGCGAACGCTCGCATATCCAGCCGCTCGGGACCGAATTAAAGGCGCCACAACGTGTAATTGTTTTTCAATGCTGCATATTGAATCCGAAACGACGACTACCGATTTTCGTTCCGCTTAACAAAGACGTAGAGTAGACCGTGAAATCGAGAAATCTACATTTCCTGACAAGCAATACCTTGCACGTACCTTATGAATTTTTAACTGCGCTTTAAGTTTACCGAATGTATAATATAACATTTTTTTTAAATTCCATTATACGACAAATATCCATAAAAATTGTAATTATTAAAAAACCATCACCTCGAACGGAAAGTATAATTTCTAAGAAAGCTTGGAAAAAATGAAAAAAAAAAGAAACAGCACGACAGAATTCCCTAAAAATTTTGACAGAATATATTTACAAAGTTCTCTTTGGAAACCAAGGAAATACTAAACGAATATTATAATAATCTTGGAGTTTTAAAGATCGAGACACGTGAAATACAATTTTCAGCGAACTCTTTTAATATCGATCGACTGCAAGATCCCCAAATGGATTATTTCGTATTCTCCGATATATAGATAATAATTCTCTATGATGTCATTTATCCGCGCACGATATTATTCCACCAATGAAAAAGCAAGAGAAAAAGGAACTGCGTTCGAAGTTTAATATCATGTACGTCTCAATAGGAACGCATCGCTGCTAGTGCTACACATCTTCCGCTGCAAATCGCTTTAACTTTAAAAGCCGTAAGGCAACCAGCGTTACTACATTTTCTCGTGCTTTTACCGTGAGAAACGCAGTCGCAGTGAATCGATACGACAGGAGCTTTAACGCAAAAATGACTGCACACGATCTAAATATCACACACATGGACAGTAGAGCCTATCGTTGGATCGCAGAAAAATGTTCTTCGTCCATAACGCTGGTGTCCCGAAACTTGGACAGGGTGTTGTACGTTCTCGTGAAGCGTTCTTTATATTTTTGAATCGATAAACCGTTACCGGTGATCGTCGATGGGAATGCCTTTTGGCAAGTTTGTATGGCGATTACGTTTGAAATATCACGGAACGACGTGTTTCCGTGATCCTCGAAAGATCCGTGGCCACTCTCGTATACTTACGCAATTCCAATCTGTGCCAGAACTATCCAAAAAATCCTCGATTCGGCTTTGAAGTTCGTTCCATTAATTTGATATGTCAGAGGAATTTGGTTCTTTGGAATTGGGAGTCATTTCTGTGATTGAGGAAATTGCGGGGAGTTCTTCTGATGCTCGTTTCTTTAGTAACTTTTGTATCGTAACGTTGCTTAATCCTTTTGTTACGAAAAGCGTATATGTTGGCGGTAATTTAAACAGTGATTTGCTAAAAATGTACGTATACATTCTGTACAGCGTGGAATCATTTTTATTTCGACTGATTAGTGTTACACCGGAACTTATCGTATAAGGTACCTGAATTTTACGTGTATTAATTCTGGTAACAAAAATTAACGAAAGCTGTATCGATCGACCAAAAATTCTTTTAATTCAAACGGTGCCACAGTGAAAGGGAGATAAAGAGAAAAAAAATAGAAATAAATTGTAAGGATTTGATTAAAAGTGTTATTGCAAGAGTCCTCGAATGCTGGAAGTAGTAACGTCAGGTTATTGTCAGACGTAACAACAGGCAGACAGTGTTGCTTCGCGTCTCTCTCCGGAATCTTGTAATTTGATTACCATCTCTTCGAACCATCAGGTGTTAAAAAAGAAATGTATCATGAAATATGAAACTTTCTTTATTTCGTTCCAACGAAACGAATAAGGATCGACCAGTTTCCGAAGTTCCTAAGATGATCCTTCAAAAAGACTGCAGAAACAGTGCCTCGTAGCGGAATATTCCAAGGGTACGATCAAACTTAGAATCACATCGTGGCCGGAACAATTTCCTCGGTGGTCGGCTCTTCTCGAAGCAGAAACGAGCTTTGCGATAAAACGCCGGTTCTTTTACTTTGCTATTTACAGCCACGGTTGATGAATCTTTAAAAGGGCTTCTTGCAGTATATCTTTCTGCTTCCTCCTGCTTTCCTGTTTTTTTTTTCTCTTCTTTTTTTTTTCTTTACAGCCCGTAATCCCATGAATTCTGCAGATTCGCTTTCATGGCCAGGAATTTATGCGTTGTTGATCAAGACGATGGCCGAAATTTTATGGAAATTCGCGTCCTCCTCTTTCCACGTTCGCTGAATTACTACGTACACGTGTGCCACCGGTATTCTTGCCGTTGCCGTTATGTTTTCTCTTTCATTTTTTCGCCTCCTCTCTTTCCTTTTTTCTTTTTTTCCTTTTTTTCCCTTTTTTTTTCCTTTTTTTACGACGCAGTAAAGGGCGAATAAATTGCCAGTTCGCTCACGTGTCGTCCTGGCGTAAAAGCACGACTCGCGTACATCCCGCGAAACCAGGCCAACGGGCTGCTATTAATTATTCACGTTGTGTTTAAATGGCGGACAGTTAGCGGTACCTACGATTTTATAACGTCGTGTCCCACGGAATCGTGATGAGAGTATACGCTGGCTGAGCGTGTACCATATGTAATGGGTAAGAAAAATGAAAAAAAAAAAAAAAAAAAAAAAAAAAAAAAAAAAAAAAAGAAAGAAAAAAAAAGGAAGGAAGAAAATAGTGGGGAAGCTGTGTATAGGTATGAAACGTAGGAAGATGTATACAAGTGTCTTTCAAAATAGACGTGACACGATTACTTTGGCGAATGGTAAATGATATTTTTTGAAATCCGTCCTGTGTGGCGTTTTTTATCGCATGCAGAAGACACGGGATAAAAATACGATGTTACGCGCCATTGTAGCGTATACGCTTATTTTTCACTGTTTTACAACCGAAATTCTTTCTCTACTATGGAAGGTAAGATTAGATTTCCAGCACTGGTTTTAAGCGTGATTCACATCACTCCGTCTATATAAAACCTGTTATTCATTTTACTAAATCAATTAAACCTCTCGATCACGGAATCTAGATTTCTATTCTTCGGGTTAAACGTTCCTGGCGAGCTAAAATTATTCTGAAAAGGGTACAGCTCGTGCTTAAACATAGTTGATACCTTTAATGGTGCTTCCTATATCCATTTATAAGTTTCAAATTGATTCGTTTGGCAATGCTCTGTGAATGGCCATCGCATAGCGTTGCTTATCCTTCGTTTCACGATTCGTGATCTTTTTTTACACCGCATCCGGTTAAATGTAGCGTGTCGTTATCGGAGATTTCATCTCTCGCGAGATCTTGCCAGCCAAGGAGTGAGACAAATAGGGAAGCGTCGTTCTGAAAGGAGGCATCGATTCCTCTGGGATACGATACGAGGTCACTTGACTCCGGCAAAGGCCGTCATCCAAAATCCATAACGTTCGCCTTTGTGTATTAAACCAATATCCTCGGGATCCAATAGCTAGTGGTCCGTACCGTCGAATAGTATCGTCGTCGCATTGGCCTTCGGTCATCGACCTGTTTCGTTTGACTTATATTTCCTTACGAACTTCTCATTAAACGATTATTAAAATTCTCGTTAATAAGATACGTTGGTTGATTGTTAAAAGCAACGAGAAATTAAATTAATCTTTGTTCGCTTGATAGAAATTTCTTAGAAATATTTATTTTTCGAATACAGAACATATATATTTTATATTCGTATAGAAATTTTCTATAAATTATTCTTTTAAGGTTTTATAGTTTTATTATATCGATGAGCTATTAAATTAAATTGAGGAAAAGATTTTTAATTTCTAAGCGAAGCATTTGTCGGTTTCTTAATTTGATTTCGCTACGAACGGCAGGAAAAACGAAAAGGAGGATTTTCAGGAAGTTTCAATAGTACTCCGGGACTAACGATTTCTCTGACTACGAGATCGATGAGCGCTACAATTACGCCCGGTGGCCGAAGTTTGCTTTGCTTTCGAGCTAAACGCTTTGGCACGAGTATTAAAAGTTTTGCATCACGCGAGCAAGCTGCCGGATTATAATCCGTGATAATTTGACGTTTTCACGAATACGAGTAGCCTCGTTTGTTCCGTTTAATTGATTGAATCCAGTGGTTTCCTAAAGTACACGCTTTCAGATTGTCAAAACCTCTGTGGAATATCCATCGAACCAGAACCAATCCATCGCTTATCACTAATTCCACAAATATGCGAAATCTTTAACAGTAATAATTCCTCTAAGATTTCCAGACACAATCATCACTATTATACAATTTTCCATCTCTTGTTTTTCTCATAAAAATTAAACCATCTCAGAAATGAAAAAGTACAGCCGAATAAGCATGATAAAAATTACTATGAGAGAAATTATAAAGCGAGACATCATTTTCAGGCTAAGCTTAATTTCTGTCGTTCCACTGCAAAAAAAAAAGGAAAAAGAAAGAAGAAAAAAAATCAGAGTACTGCCGTTAATGAATTATCAAGAATTTTTTCAACAGTAATATTAGAAAGCTCAAGCTTGCCAAAAAAACTTTTCCTTGAGAGCGCTATCAAATAACGTGTCACAAGTTCAGTTGGACCACTTTAATCATGCTTAATCTGCTACATGGCTTAATGCTTTGCACCATTTACCGCAAACAACAAAAATCGATCTCTCTCCATTCACCTCGAACATCGTTTCACTTTCACATTTGCTTCCCCGCTGAATTTCAACGTTATCGCATCTTCAATGCGAGCATCGTCCTCGCATAGAAACAAAAGCGGGCAGGCAGCTGCGTAGTCTAGAAGAGGTGGAACACAAGTTGGTGCGCATTGGCCAATGACGCGTCATCCTGTTTAACATTTAACAAAGCTCATTGCGAAAGCAATCAAAAGTTACGCGAAACTTGGCCGTCTGTCGAAGTCTCGGCTTACGGTTGGAATACTAAAGACATCCTCGATTCCCTTCTTGCGTGCACTCGCGCACACACACCCTTTCTTTCGACTCTGCATTGCTTATCTTCGAGTCTTATGTTTCCAAACGTACCACGACACTCCAGACTTCCTTATTTTACTTCCTACCGCGAGAATAAATCCGATTTTCATTGAAAACGATCAAGAATTCGGTGAGATTCGCTGACATTATTTATGTGCGCTCGTTTTTCGTGCGATAAGAAAAATGACGGAAGGACTTTCTTTTTTTCTCCTCGTCGAACTCTTCCGTTTTCAGCTCAAAACGAAAGTTTCACACCGATCTAAGCCGAACATATCGGAAAGATTCGAGGGATAGAAAAGAATCTTGGGAGATTCTTCTTGATTTTCAACTGGGGATCAAGGCTGTGAAAAATCGGCGCTGAAGCAACAATTTCTAGGGGAAAACGGAAAGTTTCGGTAACGGTGTTCGGCGTTGCTTTTAATTAAAAGTTCGCCGGAGTGAAACGCGTCTTGGTTGGTTATTTTATTTGAGGAAAGCACGGCCGGAGAGTTGAGCCGCATTTTTTTCGAGATGAAAGTGGATGCTTTAATTTTCTCTCTGCTTCTCCGTCGATAACCGTGGTATCAGTGATACGAGCTTACCGCGTGCTCGTTACTTCTTCTTCTTCAACTTTTATTTTACCAAATTTCAGTTTTTTTTTTTTTTAATTCGTTTAATTAATATTTATCATTAGTTAATACCAAGTATAATATTTTTCCCTCTCCATAAAATGTCAATTAAAAATTGTGCCGATCGTCCGACAATTATTATCGCGTGTCTTTTAGAATTCGGTGAAAAATTACTTCGCATATTCTAATTTATAATTAATTAAATTATTTTATTAAATTATTTTATTAAATTATTTTTAATTTAAGGGATTAAATAATTAATTCACGTTGTTCCATTTCTTGTGTATCTCTACTATTCTATAAAATTAAAATTTCTGAAAGAAAAGGAAAAAAAAGAGGTATTCGATTCGTGACGCTCGATATCGATTCGATTTGCGAACTCTGTATTATGCACGGTCTCGAAACAGAACCTGTTTTCTGCCAGTCATATTTGACTTGAACATAGTAGCATTACACAGGGCGATCCACAAATATTTGAATAACGCGAGGCATTTGTACATCGAGTATCGCACCGATCCAGACCGCGATTACGTAAAACAGACACGATCTGTTTGCTCGAAGTAAAAAAGAAGAGAGAAGAAAAAATAGAACGAACGAAAATAAAGTAAAAAAATCTGCGAAACGTACGATTAGAGGATATACGGCTGTGGTTGCGCAAATATTTGCGACGCTTCGTGTGTTTAAGAGAGAAGATCGCTTTTTTTATCGAGTGCTTTGCATACGTCTGTGATAATAACGATTCGTTATGAAATAATAGTATTGTCGAGTCGAAGACACAAGTAGATACATATGTTCTGTTTCGCTTTCTAAAAGAGGAATAATGGAAGGATTAAAAAGACAAATTTTTGAAACGTTTGAAAAGTAGACTGATAATATTTTTACCCAGACCCTCAATTTTACGTTTTATTAATATTCGGTAAGACTTTGATTAATCGGTTCAATCGGTTTAATCGGGAAACAGGTAGCGCGAATAAATCAAGACCTAAGTATAAATTACTAGAAACGTATTTTACGTACAAAATTAATTTTAACAATCTTCTCCAGTCCACCTTCAAACTTTTTCAACTGTTCAATTTTCCTCCCCGTTGAAACCACCCCATTTTTCCTCTTAAAACTCATTTCACGGTTTCAATATTAATTTATTAACAACATAGTGTCTACCGCGTTAGCAATGTGTATCGTTTAATAAATCTGTGACTATCCATAACCGAAACGTCGATTAAATGAGATCATGAATAATCACGACCTCGTTAATTATGTTCCTGCGTCACTTAATTATCGCACCATTCATAGATACAAAGCGTAAAACTTTAATTACAATAATTCCTATTCGCGCTTGATATAAATTTCCTAATATCGAAGTAAAAGGAGGAAAGGAAACGAAAAGATAGAAAAAAGAAAAATAATCCAAAAGTGAGAAGTAAATTAAAGAAAAGAGAAACGATGAGATAACGTGGTTCGAAAATTGAAACACAGTTGCGTCGTCCTAAATCAGTCCGGCGCGTTCCAAGCGATAACAGGGTAGGAAAAATGGGGATTTATAATCGATGTAGCGTGGACAGGAGGAATGATAACGCGGCAGGGCTTCAGCAATTAAAAGCCGGACCGCGTCGGGAACAGGAGCCGAGTTCCGGCTTTTAAAATGCAAATAGAGATATAAATATTTTATTGCGATCCTCTACGTAGCCAGTTCCCTCAGCACGAGCTCTCTCTCTCTCTCTTCTCGTTTTTAGCGGGTCCTGTTCGCGGCCCGTGCTCGTCGAAATGCGAATCGAATTTTCTTCGCGTTGAACTGGCACAAAAAATAAAAAAAAAAGAAAAGAGAAAAAAGGAAAAAATTCTAGTTATATCTAAAACGGGTATTTCCCGTGCGACCTTTTCCATTGTCCGTGTCGGTCACGAGGACAGCCGGTTTTTTTTGGAGGGGGACACTAAATGGGATTGTTATTCGTTTTTGCAGAAATTGATCGATATAATAACGACTACAGACCATGCTCGTGAAATTGGATGAAATTTTTGTAATTGATTCATCTGCGACTGAAATTTGCTTTGATCTCGATTATGGCTCGTTTATAAAAGGTATAGGTTAAATGATATTTAAATCTGGAGTCGATGATTCAATTGGAAAGTGCTTGATCCGGTATTTGTAAGTGAAATTCGTCGTGTTGTATCATTTGTCAATTGCATGGCGCGTTTAAAACAACATTTTGTGAAATGTTGTATTTATTGCTGTTGGAAATTGCTGGAATATTTGTAACCTTCGGAAAACTAGGAAATCTGATTAATTTAAAACATTGTTAATTTTACGGGCAAGAAACCACGTGGTGATTTATATTTAAGAACGTACAATAATATTTGATTGGTATCGTGTAAAATATTTATTTATACCGCAATTTTTTGGGGAAGTTAGAATTTATTAAGAATACTGCGCCTGTCTGACCATACACGGTACTTATACCACTTGCCGGAGCTACTTTCCAGCTACCACTAAATACCGTCTCTTTTTCAAGATTCGAATCAAATTCAGCGCTTATTTTTATCATCTGCCACATTTTCACGATCCTCCCTATCTAATTACTCGATAAAAATTTTTCAGTATCGAACTTTCGTTTCCATCACGCTTCGTTGTAGCGTACTATTTTTTACAAATTGTGTTTCTAACGAACTCCCTGACAAAAAACCGCAATTAACAAGAGAACAACGTGTTTGATAAATATCTCGAGGCAAGCGTATCGCAACAGGGCGGGTATCGTTCGCTCACCACCGATCCACCTTCCTCCGTTCGCGCTTATTCGATCCTCTATCGGCGAAGATTCGATAAACCGGTGGATGAAAGCCAGAGGCGTCAAATGAAATCACTTTAATTACCGGACACGTGATGAACACCCGCGCCCATGCACAGACGACTGGAAGCGTTGGATGGGGAAAAAAAAGAGATCCAGCCAGGCGAAGAGTAACAGGGGAAAGTCCAATTAACGAAAAACAATCGAAAGTTGAGCAAGTATTCGACGAGTAGGCTGGCTGCCACTTGGCGTATCTTTGGCGAATCCTAGTCGGGCACCTTCGTTCACTCGTTATCCGAACGTTTTAAGAGCCACCATTTCTCTGTCTCTTCATTATGCTGGTCGATGCTGCTCTCCCGTTCGGACAAATAAAAAGATCCAATTAAATTATCGATAGAGTAGGCGAGGTCGAGTGGTGCTGCGTGACGCGTCTAGCCACGCAAACACAAGACCACGAACGATGATCCGTTTAACCTGGACCGACGCAGCCGCTGTCTGCGACGATAATCGAGCAAACGAGGATCCCGTAATTACGGGCAAAATACAAATATGTTACACCAACCAGGGGTCCCTAATGCGAGTTCCCTGTTGGTCTCGACGGCCACGGTCTCTGGTACAGCGCCGTCTGCGAGCGATGTTTCGCGAAGATGAAGAGCGACGTGCGATGTTTTCTAGGAAAAGTTTGTGCTTCGAGAAAGGAACGAATTTTATACGATTGATGGTGTTGCATCGGAATTTTGAAATATGATACGGAATGGGTGTATTATGTATATTTGGTAGAAATTTTGCTGAGAATGGGAATTAAAAAAAGTTAATATAGAAATAATATAATAATAGAATAAGCGATGTTTGAGTTAAATTAAAGTAGCGCAGGTATAGGCAGGAAAATTTGTTTTAAAAATATGTTTTCTGTTGTGGATCCACTATTAGATAGTTTTGTGATACTTCAATTACTTGCACCATCTTCTGTCTTTGACGAATAAATAAAATACTACGTTTCTAGTAGCTCTTATTACGCAGTTTTTAGAGTTCCTTAAAAGCGATAAGATTCTTACTTTGTACTCGGCAAGATATCTACAGGCGAAACTTACCGGGCGACCTAATATGATATGCCCCCGGCTGTCAAGGCAAGTTTTATAAGCCATTTCGAGACAGATTGCAGCAGACAGCAATAAGGACCACGCAGCTTGCCGTGCAATAGGCAAAATATCTGCAGCTCGAAGGGAAATCTCCTTGCGCTAGATTTGCCCCAGAAAGCTCGGGTTTCGTCAGTTCGAGTATTTCGAAAGATAAAATAGAGAGATGTGCCAATTAAGAAACTGTTGGAACGTGTTTAAAATTGATGAAATTGGATCGTTTCGCTGCTACCTTGTAAATTTACATTTAAGAAAAATAATCAATTATGAGAAAATGTTAAATTCAAACTTTATAATTTCATCGTCACATAAATCTTCATTCTTCTTTTATTCCGTAAAAAAAAAAAAAAGCAATCGATCAATACAGTTTAAAAGTAATCGTCTCATTTTCGAAGAATTGCAAACACCGAAAGAAAAAATCACGGATAAAAATGATTCCAATCGAAATTCACGATCAAAACTCGAAGCACATCGGTGTCTCTTAATTTATGCTTCTCAAATTGGCGAAAAATTCCACGTTTCGCGTGCCTTCGCGAATGCAACCAGGTCAATTACCTAGACGTTAATTATTGTCCGCCTAACAAGATCAAAAATGCAAAATTCCGACTCCAGCGTTCGTTGCACCGTCAGGCCGGGTTCTATTATGTCCAGGGCCCGTGGTCACAATTAAGTCGCGCTCGTAATTCACGATTCTGCGGCGCACCCCGTTCATGGACGCCGTTGTACACGGGGTCGTTCGAATTACTGAGAATCCCGAGACGCTGGTGAAGTCCGACCGACGCCGAAAATAAATTTTTCTGGTAGACGGTTTTCTGTCACGGAGATTCCTGTTCGCGTTGTCGGTCGTGG
>SMSQ01025532.1:47349-60190 GCA_019453375.1 Ctenoplectra terminalis | reverse complement strand
TACAATAGGTATGTTTTAATTGTTGGTAGTTCTAGTGTTAAAAATCGACGATTAGTAATGCAATCATAATGTCTTCAGTGTTTATTTTTAATTATTTTTATTCGGTTATATTTATTTAATTTTTTTCAGTTGTGATTCTGTGTTTAATTTTTACTTTTATTTTTTTACTATTTTTTTCCCGTTTTTCCATATTTACTTTTATTTTTTATTTTATTACTCGTTGAGCCAAATATTTCATACTGCCATTTCATATCTCCTATCAAAGGTTTCATTCGGCACAAAAATTAATACAAATTAAGTCAATAAGCAAAAATAAATTAACAGTCCTAACTTTTCAAATCACTGTTTCATAGATTCAAATTTTTACAGTCTTGAGCCAACGTAATTTCTTCAAATTAAATTTCATATTTTTAAATTAATCCAGTTACACCTACACTGTGGCGCGTAACTATAACACCGCCTAAATTTTTAACTGTTCCAGAATTTAGANAAATCACTGTTTCATAGATTCAAATTTTTACAGTCTTGAGCCAACGTAATTTCTTCAAATTAAATTTCATATTTTTAAATTAATCCAGTTACACCTACACTGTGGCGCGTAACTATAACACCGCCTAAATTTTTAACTGTTCCAGAATTTAGATTGAAAATACAGAAAAATGAATTGTTAAAATTGAAAGTGTATGAAAAACAATCATCTTTAAATTAATTTTTATTTCAATTCTCCTTTTGTACAATACGATACAATCAAAAGTCTGAATTTTCACTGTTGCGGAACAATAGCACCGCATCAATAAAATCAATGATAAACAATTTTAATATTTCGTAGGACCACCTTTTTTTCTAATTAGCTCGAAAATTCTGTCTGGGACGCTATCGATAAGTTTCCGAAATATATCTCTACTTATTTCGTTACTTATTTTTATTATTGCATTTCTAAATTAGTAAATAACAACGCCGGTGGTATAGTTACGCAACAGTTGAAAATCACATTTTCTATTATACTGTTTTGTACAAGAGGGTACTTTAAATGTGATTTAATCTACGGTTCATTTTTCTCATACTTTTTCAATTTCTACGATTAATTCTTTTGCACTTTTAACCCAAAGTCTAAAACAGCTAAAAATTCAAGCGGCGCTATAGTTATGCACCGCACTGTATTTTTATTCCATCACTTTACAAACTCTCAAAAGAATCGGGAACACAAATCAAACATTATCCGTCCGAAATACAAAATATATATGACTGGATTCTTCAAAACAACCCATCGAATACCGTTTCCCAACTCGGTCAGAGAACAGCGACAGTTTGGAAACTTTTTCATCGATCCAATGGTTCCGAGTCGATTATTTAACCCAGCGTTTCCAGTAAAACGTATCGTTCGACCGATACGACGAACAGTTCTGTTTGATGTGGACCCAGAGCAAAGCGGAACCTACTTTCCCCCGCGAAACAAACGGGGTTCGATGGAATCACGCGAAAGTGCTAAATTATAAAGCATTGTGAAGGTTGCCTTTCAGTCAATCGGGACTGCGAGCGCAGAGAAACGTGTTCCTCTCGGCGCCGGAACACTCGATAACGGCCACGCCGAGATATCGATATCGATGCCGACGTGTGACCTACCTGCATTCAGGTGAAATGTCCTTCCTACGTTTTTCCACCCCCGACAGTACTCTGCTTCGACCCTTTTCCGCTTTCTCTCTTCTTTTCTCGCTCTCGCGTAATCCGACGTGAAAAATTGCGTTTCTCGGCGAAAATATCTCGGTGACTGATATTTCATTCCACGTTTTTCGAGACACTGTCAGAAACTGGAGTCTGAGAGGGGGCGTTGGATTAATGCACGGTTAGAATGGCGCGCGAGAAGTCTTAATTACACCGATTCCTCGATTCACGCGGAAGATCGGTTGCTCGGAATACCGTGTAACTCGAAATGGTTTTGTAGGAATCTATAAACTCAGCTAAAGGCGGAACGGTTGGAAATATATAAAACTACGTTGAGAAGGAAAGCGTGTGGATCGGATTGTGTTTCGGCTGTGACTGACTGCAGGCACAGTGTTCACCGGCGATGGGAATTTTCCCAATTTTATGACCCGCCATATGGCCTGTGTCTTAATTACCTCGACGCAGTCCCGTATCGCACTCGACGCCTAAACAAAGTCTCGGTTGACAATACCGAGAGATCGGCTCTCAATACGACAGATTTTTCTTACGAAAAATTAACCCTCTGTAGCCCGAATTTTGTCTGCTTGTCGGAGAAAAAGTTACGATTGATTAGAGTTTTTCACTCTGATTCGAAAATGTTTTGACTAATAATTAGTGTATGTTTGATCTACTCGTGGTCGATCTGGCGAACGGTCGAGCTTGGTCGAATTTGCACGTGGTGTGCCGACTAAAACTTCCCGAAGGACCACTCCCTTCGCAAGGAGACAAAATAACTAGGTTCAATGTTAACTAATTTATTTACAAAGTTACTCCTCTTGCGGAGTCTGGTGTTGGTTTGCGTGTGTTTTAAGCGAAGGCTTACTGAATTCTAATCTACAAAACTATTTACAAGGCACACGATGCCTCGGAAGAGGTGCATCGGCGGGGATGAGGGACACGGATTGGTCAATTACAATTTTCGGAGTGATACGTTGTAGGTGGTGAATACTATGCGATTGGTGTATACAAAAACAAAACTAACGAAACTACGCCTCCAAGTGGACGGTCACTCTCAAGTACCGATAGACCCTTGAGCGACGCGCGCGGGAAATCCGTGTCCCCTTAACAATACCGCAGCAGGTAATAAATTTGGGAGACGCTCCGAGGCCGTTGAAACATACTAAACTAAACAAGTGTGGGCAAATCTGGCATGCAGCCGATGATAATGAACAAGCAAAGTGAAAATGCGAAGAGCTAAGGTGCCCGATGGCCTCCCAGATTTATGACCGCTTGTGAATGGAAAAACTAAAGTGGCTAGGCCTACATTTGGCTAAAAACTAATAGCGCTGGCGCGAACAGTGTAGATGAATCGTGGTGTCGCTACAGTCGACGATTTAAGGAACTGAAAATAGACTTTCTTGTTACGTTACCAGGGTAACCAAGTCTTGCGTATTCCCTTAACAAATGGTTAGCGAAAAAAAATGAATGTCAACATTCTGAGAGCGTAAAAATCAGTCGGTCGGTATAGCCGTTGCATTGGTAGCTCTGTGTCTCTGTGCATCGTACCTTGTAAAGTGTTTTATCGTTGCACAGCATTTTATTATTTCAAAGTTGGCGTTTTAATTCGTAAGGAAACAGCTTTTTAAAAATCATTTATATTTTCAGTTTTTTAACGGTAATTTATAATAAGAATTATTTTATGACATAGGTCCTGATTCTAAAATTGTAGCAAAGTGACACATAGAATTAAAGAAAACGAAAATGAAAGTAAATTGTTGTTTGACGATTTATCGGATGCATATGGTAATATTTAAGAATATTTTATCCGAATATCTGCTACCAAATGCGAATTAAAAAAGTGAATATATGCATCGTATTAAGTGTTTCTAGAGCGCCCAAAAATGTGCGGACCCTAGGAGCGCGTTGCGCGAGCAGAGCGCCGTATTAAAACGTGGACTTTGAGATAACAAAATGTTGTACAACGATGAAACACTTTACAAGGTACGATGCACGATCTGCAGAGAACTACCGATGCAATGCCAACGCTGACCGATTCTTTTCTACTCTTTCGGAATTTCAACGTACATTTATTTCGCTAATTATTTTCCATAAGAATATGCGTAGCTTGGTTGTGTCCGTAACGTGACAAAAAATCTGTTTTTCATTTCTTGAGTCGTCTATACGTGTGAAAAAACATTAAAACGAGATATCTCGAAACCCGGCCACAATATTCGGTTTACTATGTACGACATATCTCGTTACCCGTACGCAATGCGTTAATCGTGCAGTGATAACTAAAGAAAATTAATTTTTTCAAATATAGATACATCAGTTTGTAACTTTTAAGTCGCACGGTCCCATAGAGGGTTAGAACGAAACCCGAATAAGAAAAAAAAAAAAAAGAACGAAAATGCATATAATCAACGAGCTATTTANACTCGTTAATAGTGCAGTGATAACTAAAGAAAATTAATTTTTTCAAATATANATTAACTTGATTTGTTTCAACGCAGAATAAAAATGAAATATCAATGAAAAAAGTCTCAGTTCGTTCGTGATATAACAAATATATTTAATTACTCTCGAAACCCTGGATCACTAGCGACTCCGGAACTGCATACGAAAGGTTAATATGAATGTTTTTTGTGTACGAAAAAAGGGGATATTTCATTTTTTTAGGTTTAATTCCAGTGTTAACAAACGAACGGTACTAAAGAATGGTTGAACAAATATGTGCGCGGTATAAATTTCTGTTTTTAACAGTTTTTATTTTCGGAAATCTGATTGTTTTGCAAACCGGTATAAAAGAGAAATCGTGTAAAATAAATTCCGTGTAAATCGGCGGGACAGGCGCGCCTATGTAGAGACAGGGTTACTTTAATTATTCGAGATGTTGTTATCAAAGATAGCTTTCATACAAAATATTTATTAAACAAACTCTGGCGTTGCTTAAAATTAAACGAGCTTCAACAATTCGCTAAATGCACGCTCGTAGCAATGGTCGTTATTATGTTACTATCAAAAGCATGGACATTTATGTATTTCAAAAGAGAGCCGCAAAAAAATTACCTATAAAGTCCGTGCAAATCCTCGCGGATTTATTAAAATTCTTTACCATCTGGGGTTTGTAAAAATTCGCAATATTCGTATCGAGTAAAAAATTCTCATCTTTAATAAAAGTCGTCTGTACGATCGCTGAAGCTTCGTTTTAGTAACGAATGAAGATCCTTCGTCGAACCGTATACATTATGCCAGGAAAATCATTTCTTTATCAGGAGCTTAATCGAGAAATATTTTTAAGAATACTCGACATGGTTATATTTATTTCAATAGAATTGTTCGATTAATTAGAGAATTTTTGTTTCATCGTGTCGGTAATTTTATTACTAAATTTCCGTAATTCAACAAAAATACGCGTCTGGTACAAACACAGAGGTAGAAGGTTTCCTATACGTGTGCACAATGCTCGCATAATGAGCGTATAATATTTGCATATTTCCTGGTAAACGCACTTACTCTTGCCTTTGTTTATTGCAACCCTTATCTGTCTCCTCACCCCTTGCCTGTTTCCGAAAGAATACAGCTCTGAATATTTCATGTCTCTTTTCCTTAGCTGTTACAGGCCAAACATGAATTATTAATCATTTAAAGTTTCGATCGAAGAGGAATCACGTGAGCCCGTGCTTGATAGGAAATATAAAAATAGTATAGACTAGAATTCAAACGAATTACAGTACACTTTGGGTAATCCGACAGATTCAACATATTTCGACCGTTTGAGTGCCACGTGTCGTTTCAGAAATCGCGCTTCTTTAAAATTAGTGTTTAATTAGTTTTAATTAGTTTTAATTAGTTCAGAGAGAAATGAAAATATGTAAAACTAAAATTAATTTGTGGTCGGTGAAAGAAAGAGAGGATAGGAAGGGAATTATTTCGTCCGAGGCCTGATAGTGGAGTATAGTGAGAGATTTGAGGTGACGCTTATTCGACTACTTGCGAAGGATATTCGTACGTGTTTAAAAAGATATTTCGCTGAGGAAGTAACAAAACTATTGAATATTAATTAATATAAACTACATTTATTAATATAAACTTAAATTTATAATAGAATATTCATTAATATAACCTATTGTTATAAAAGTAATACGAAAATGGTTTACTAAGAAAACTATATAGAATGTAAAACTTTAAAACATTTTATACAAAGCTCAGGCTGGTCGAGACAACTTGGACAATAAGTTGTTGTTTTTTGCAAATTTTTTCTTGTCTCTGATCGGCCCATTCGACCACTTTTATCTGCATAACATTGTTTGCACGCGCGTCTAATGCTTTCTCCGGAATCATTTTTCCGAACGGCGATATTGTGCGGTACGCGTGGCCTGAAGGAGATTTTACTGCAAACGCGCGTGGCAGTCAACGTGTTAATGACTGATTGTGACTGTTTCTTGATTTTGACTGAGCTTGTTACTGTCTTGATTTTGACTGACTTCTTGCGTTCTTGTTTGGTAATGTCCAAAATTTCGTGTCTGCTGTGATCGGTTTGGTGTGTCCGGAGTGGGTGAATTCTCAGTTTATCGAATGATTTTTTTATTATGGTTGTGTCTAGTGTAGCGAGGGTGGGAAAATGTGAAGTAGTGGGAAAGTGTAGTGGGAAAATGTATAACTGTTTTTTGTCTATTGTTTGGTTCGCTAACGGCGTCCTGGCCCCTTGGCTTGGGTCAGGCGCGTCTGGTGTCCAGGTGGGACGTTTTTCCCGGCGATTGCTTGTAAAGTACTTCGCCGTTTTACGGAACTGATTATTTGTGGAACGGCAATTTACGACTTAACAAAAATTATATAGAAAAATGTACTAAATAAATCTCTGCTTATAAAATTCTATTAATTCGAAGCAAACCGAACTAACGATATTACAAAAAGTTTGTATTTCAATGTAACCATCAAAATGATCCAATCAACGCCCGTAAACCTAGTGTTAAACACAATCTTATGTCTCAGGAAAATTTAGATTCGTTGAATTTTGCCAATTTTTTGACTCCATAAATCCTTACTAATTTTTTCCGGCTCCAAATAGATCGCGATGGTTGCCGAATTTCATTCGTAAGGCATGGTCGTGATCCGGAGCCATGCATGCCGGATTATCGGTCGTGCCGGCCTATTGGTTACCAGATTATCGGAATTCTACCGTACTTAGTTTGATGTAGCAGAGCTTCTGCGTTTGTTGCTTTATACAGTTCGTTTCGAGTCACTGTTACAGATTATCGGAGATACGGAGGATTTGTTCGTAGCAAGGACCTATGCGGGAAAATCAATTTTGGGGGTTGATTTATTCGAGCGAATAATAAAGTTGGTATGATAAAAGTTACTGTCCGGTGAATAAAACCGGCGAATAAAATTTAAATTCTCGGACGAATAATGTGACAGAACGGAGTAAAATTTTTCAATGCAATCTTCTTGATTTCACTGACGTTTAAAGCGATGCCAGGCATATGTAAATCCCGTCCAAACCGTTTGTTTTTATCACATAGTATTTTTTTAAATTTCACCTTTATCCTTGCGATTCCTCGTGTTACAGGTGAAAAAGTAAAATGAAATATCCGATCGGATGAACATTAGTAATCTGGCTAAAATTATTATTATTATTTTTTTTTTTATGATTTCTCGAACTTTTAAATCATACAATTCGATGAAAAGATTATCCGGTAATTTTGATGCACTTTGTCTGTGTTAAAAAAATGAAATAAAAAAAATAAGAATAGCTCGAAGTAATCGGTAGTAACGCAATTATTCCAGTATTTGCACGACTCATTAGCATGCAAAGCGATAACTAAGGAGACAGGATATTACCAAGTATCGACAAGTTCGAGAGACTTTTCAAGATCTCATTCGACTCGTTCGAGGAGAAACGAGTTAATTGCCGTACGATCATCGACCTCTCTATTTGTTCACGAGAGACACTTATGAAAGAAGGCAGCCGGTGTTCGTCCAGCTGCAGTCTCTATTTCCGGCTGGAGTCCCATATATATGAACGTTCGATGGATATATCGATAGCTCGATACATGGCCGGCACTCTGCAAAGAGGCTACGTAATCTGATGTGAAATATTGCGCGACGGAGTTATAGCCTCATTGTAGGCCTTTTTTTTTTCCTCCCATAGAAACCTTGTCTCTCGTTAATGTCAAAAGTTATCGGCGTATTGTGGTTTTTATTTCAAGCGTGTTTAATTATTTTGTTATTACTGGATTATTTAAAAATACTTTATCGCGAGGTATATTATCTATTTTCATGAATTCGTTGAAATTTCGGTGGATTGTTTTGTAGGAAAATATTTCTTTTGTTAGAAAAAATAGTCAACGTATTAAACAAAACTTTTTGAACAATTTAATACTTGAACTGATTCGTAAAAATTCGGAGTTGCAGTAAATGTTACATGGAATACAGTGAGACATAAATATGAATTATTTGTTATCGTTTATTCTCGTCAACAAAATTTTGTCCGCTTTCGTTTCATTTATTTGAAGGATAAATTTTCTTCTCAGTATTTCTCGTCACTTTATTCGTACGAAAACAAATTTTTAATTTAATTAAATCGTGGTTTCGAGTGAAAATTTTTGTTCAAAGAAGTCCGTTCTGGTAGAATTAATTGACCAGCTACATCGGATCACTTTTATCAGGGAGAGAATTTATTGCGCTACTATTATAGTAGATTGTTCCAAAAGCTTCTTTCGTTTTATCAATAAGTAATGAAATTTTTTATATATTTTACAATATATTATTCTGTTATATAGAAGCTATTTTGTTCCATTACCTTTCTCCAGTTCTCGTTTAGCAGATACATATGAACATACAATTGACGAAGCCGCTACGTGAAGATAACGAAAGAAACTTTGGAGACAACCTAATTATTAAATTATTTATTAGGTCCTAATACATCTGTATTTAACCCTTTCGCTACGAAGAGCGTATATATACGCCTTTAAAAATTAAGTAGGCATCTGATAAAAGCGTGCATAGACATTTTCTGTACCTCAGAATTATTTATATTTTCATTTACGAAACAATATACTTAAATTTTGTTATGTAAATGTTTATTATATCAACAAAAATTGTATCGATTAGTATACCAAGAGCTCTTTCAATTCCGAGAGCACCGTAACGAAAGGGTTAACTCCTTGCCTTACGATTTCTTTTAGTATTCGTATACATTATTAGTAGCTATTCACTTGTTTAACACTTTGTCAGATGCAAAATATTCAAATATTGTACATAATCTATATTTGCTAATTTTCAATCTTATGAATTGAAATTGTAGTTAAAATTAAGATTAAACTTTATTAGAATTACAGTATGCTTTTATTGCATTTCAACCTTGCTTTAACACTCTGTCAGATGTAAAATATTGAAATATTGTACATAATCTATATTTGCTAATTTTCAATCTTACGAATTGAAATTGTAGTTAAAATTAAGATTAAACTTTATTAGAAGTATAGTATGCTTTTATTGCATTTGAACCTTGCTTTTGACACTCTGTCAGATGCAAAATACTGAAATATTACACATAATCTATATTTGCTAATTTTCAATCTTACGAATTGAAATTGTAGCTAAAATTAAGATTAAACTTTATTAGAATTATAGTATGCTTTTATCGCATTCGAACCATAATCTGCGCCACGAGTGAGACTCGTGATTGTAAGGCTAAGGGTTGAACGTGATCTTTTAATAGTTTTGAATAATCTAATGCAGTAGAACTCCACTACATTGCTCAGACAAGAAAATCCGAACGTTTTATTAACTCTGTCAAATGCAAAATATTGAAATGTTGTACATAATCTATATTTGCTAATTCTCAATCTTCTAAATTAACCCTCTGCACTGGCGAACTTTTTTAAGTTCCAAAGGACTACTGTGAAAACTTAGCGTTCTTTTGGAAAGAGAAACAGAAAATTACAAATGTTTATGATTTTTCATTTCCTGACTTAATTTACTTTATTTTGAAACAAAAGAAGCGTTTGAATTGACGAAGATACAGAATTTAATTCAAAACTTAATCTTTGAAGAAAGTTATGCATGTCGCCAAGAAACGGCGCCAGTCCAGCGCAAAGGGTTAAAATTGCAGTTAAACTTAAGATTAAACTTTATTAGAATTATAGTACATTTTTATCGTACTCGAACCATAATCTGCGCCACGAGTGCGACACATAATTCTAAACCAAAGAGTTAAAAGTCTTAGGACAGTCGTAATATCTGCTCCAAATCTATCCTAATCGAAAGATGCAAAGAAATGATATTTTGATAAAACAAACTACACACTGTTGATGTATATCAACAAGTTCACTAAACGATAAATGCACTACAAATTTAATATTTTACACAAAAAACCAGTCTCACTGAAAACACCAATTGTCCCAAGACTTTTGAACGGGAGTGTACGTCCATGTACAGAGATATACAGCCTCGATCTTTTCGGATACGCTGCATGCACGTATTGTAAACGAATAATTAAGTTTGCATTCGAAATCCGGGCAGCTGACGATGCGCGAATGAATACACGGTCAGAAGACGAATCTATCGGGGGAGAATAGCACCCTTATTCAGCCACCCCTTCGTTGCGCCCATTTCATCTCCCCTGTACACGCTCCCAGAATATTTGCTTTCCCTCAATTTTTTATAAGCCAACGGCACGACCTGTTTCCGCTACCCTCTCGTTGTTTCCTTTTTTTTTTCTTTCCTTTTTTTCTTTTTTCTTTTCTTTCTTTTCTTTCTTTCCTCCCTTGCTCAGGGTGCGTGACTCTCCGAGCGTTTATTCGTTTCATCGCATTCTATTTCCTTGCCTACTTTCCACGAATCGGTCGTGTATCAACCTCTCCGTGGAACGATAACGGTTCCATGAAAGATTCCGCGCGGCCGATCGGGAATTGCGACGAATTAAAACCGGCTGGTTTTTGTTAACGACCAGCCATCGTTGTACGTGTGTCTTCTTTGTTGTCGCGAACAATGGATCGGTGTACGAGTCGGTTTAAAGAGAATGGTCGATGGATTTCGGGGCGACGGCTTTAATTGCGGGTAAAAAATGCGGTTAGGAGAGAGAGAGGGCGGATTTCCCTTGTGTGACAATGGTGGATGGTAGAAAACGATCAATTTCGGGGTCCCTCTGCTGGTGAAAAATTCTTGAAAATAGTGCATTTATAGCTTCCAAAAATTCCGCAAAGCATATTTATGCAGCACCGATACGGGGGGATTGTGAAACGTACGCGTGAAATTTGGAATGCCCTGATATCAGTAGAGCAAGTTCTTTCAGTAGGGAATACTTGACACTAGAAATATCGAAATGGTCTTATAAATATTGCATAGATTTATAACAGTGTGCTTTTGGAGATTTTCCTTAATTTTCTGCGACAAATATATATAAAGGTGTATTTCTCTTGCGTTCTGTATTTTATTATGTATCTTTCATTTTAATTTCTTTGGTACGAGTACCGGACAGATGAATTCGGACACTGAGGTTTTTTTGTTTGTTGTCATGGTAACTTCACGTACTTGTTTCACTCGCATATTTCTTTATCATATCTTTAGAATATGTATTTTATATTGAAATTTGTGTTATTTAATGTTCAACAAGGATTTTAATTCAGTTTACGTTAATAGAATGAATCAAATCAGCCAAAATGACTTCGTAATTTCTCATAGAAATTTTAGAAATTTACAGTGGCGTATTTCTGGGGATTTTCTATAATTCTTTGCTAGAAATATGCACAAAGAATTGTTACCTTTATTATAAGAATTTTTTCAAATGCTCATCTTGACTTCTTTGCTACAAATAAATCTATTTTAATCGTCGGTAGTTCTAGCGTTAAACGGAAAGTATTGAAATATTGCACGGATTCTGTATTCGCTAATTTTCGATCTTGAAATTACAGTTAAAATTGAACTATATCACAAATATAGTGTGTTATTGTATGTTAACCATGATCAGCGCCGCGAGTGTGACTCGTGGTGATAGAGCAAAGGGTTAAGTGCCAATCGATGTCCCTTTAACACTAACCGGACCGCCACTTTGCATACACCTATTCAAATGACCGGTTATGAAATAAGCGTTGCCTTTGTCAATTTAACGAAGAAAATAACGCGGAACGTAACTTTTAAATAATAATCAAATAATCGTATTTTTTCATTTTTATAGTTAACACATTGACGACGGGACCTGGTTTCTGTAAAACTTATCAGGGAATAAAGTTACGATCGAATAAATTCTTGGTTATATACTTTCGAGAATAAATTGTACTCTAAACACAGCTCTTAATTTAAAATTCGAACCGAACGGATAACTTTTTAAAAGCAACCTTTCATTTATCGTCGTTTCCTATTCTCACCTTTTCAAGATCTGAAATACAAAACACGAGAAATCTCGTCACCCGTCCTCAATGTGTTAACGTAAACAGGTATTATAATAATAATAGGGATACGGTTTACTTCGTTTAACACCAAAACTACCGACGATTAACCCATTCGCTGCCAAGGACGAGTATACTCGTCGTACTTTAAATATGTTGTAACATGCAGACTTTTGAATTAGCAAATTTTTTGTGGCCTTTGGTAAATAATAACACTCAAAATATAAATTTAGGCTTGGCAGCGAATCGGTTAAAGTATATCTATTTGTATAAAAAAAATTACAATAATAGATACCTGAAAGAAATTGATCTTCAACCATATATATCATAGGAAATCATAGAAAACACTGAAAAGTGGACGGTTAATAATTTATAAAATTTGAGCAAAGAAATTACGAACCGGTCATTTGACCGCTTTGGTAGTTTTAGTGTTGATAGAGTGTCGAAACAGTGAATAGCTATTGGCAACATGTATGAATAATGTCGGACGTAGCAAAAATAAGTAACCTGATCCAGTTTCAAAATAATTTTTACAACGATCACAAATATAGTCAAGTTTCGCGAGCCCATTCTTGGCACCTTGAGCACTGGAATCCAATCTTCGTTATTGGTCTTTAAGCAAACTACACAAAGGGAGAGTTTCTTCATTTATGGTTCCGGTTTCGGTGCTCTAGTTTTCTCTACCTTCCTTGCTCTATTTGTCTTTTTAAACCTACTTTTTAAATTGTCTCTAAAGTTTTCTGTTCTATTTCCTTCGTTGCTTTGACGGTTATAACTACTCCGTCGTGTTTCAATTTTTTTTTTTT
>SMSQ01025532.1:4219-47101 GCA_019453375.1 Ctenoplectra terminalis | reverse complement strand
TAATATCTTAATATTATAATATTATTTCTTATTAATATTATAAATATTCATTTGAAATCCACAAAACAGAAGCGTAATATGCCTATTTCTATTGATTTCTTTATTTTTGTAATATATTTTAGTGTTTTCAATTTTGGTATACATCGCTGACCTAAATTTGTTTCAAAAATTTTTGATGTATTTTGTGAAACGTTTCGAAGTGTGCTAGACATTGATAATGCAACACTTAAGCATTCAGAGGTATAATTTGGTTCATATGCAAAGATTAAACATTCATCGAGCGATGCATCAGGCATGACCGAATGCAGTTAAGCTTGTAACATTTATTTGTGGAACTGCAGAAATGGTGAATAGTTGTTTCGTTTAATATTGATGTAGCCGCTGGTAGTTTTTGGAGCTATGGACAGTCGTATATATGCCACGTGTGTATTTTTCTCAATAGTCGTCGTGTTAAATCGACCGAATATTCTAATCCTCGAGGCAGATCTCTTCACTTTTGAATCGATCGATACAGTGATAAACGACGTCGCTCGGGTCCCGATAAATTGAATTTATCTTGGAATTCGGGGGAATTTATCTTGAAATCTGCTAGACACGCATGAGAATACCAACTATCTACAACATTCTATCGGAAACACTTGCAAAAGTTCAGGAATTTCGGATCCATTCTTTCCCGTATTGCTTATCAATGTCACTTCTTGTTTTTAACTTTTAATTCAGAATTTATGGAAATAGGATTTTTATAAAAATATTTCCAGTTAAGCATACACTCTTTTTCTTTTATAATTAAAATAGGTCAATGATAAATGTATTACTCTTCTTTCGAACAGAATAAATCGATAATAAATATTTTATTCTTCTTTCAAATAGGATAAATCAATAATAAATATTTTATCCTTCTTTCAAATAGAATAAATCAATAATAAATACTTCATTCTTCTTTCGAATAGAATAGATCAATGATAAATACTTGTTCCTTGTATTATACGGTATAGGTTAATAATAGAAAATTAATTTTTTTCAGGTAGAATAGGTCAATAATAAACGCTTGTTTGTTCTTTCAAGTAGGATAGATCAATAGTAAAGGCTTGTTCTTACAAATAGAATAGGTCAATAATACACGCTTGGTTTTTTTCCTTCGGGTAGAATAGCTCAATAGGAAACGTTTGTTTCTTCTTTTAAGTAGAATAGGTCAGTGATAAATGTCTGTTTCTCCTTTTACGTAGAATAGGTCAATTATAAGCTCATGGTTTTTGTTTCGTATAGAATAGATTAACAATACACGCGATAATACACGCTTGTTTTTTTTCTTTTAGTTAGAATAGTAAACAACAGGTCTTTAGTGAACGCTTGTTTCTTATTTTAAGTAGAATAGGTCAGTGATAAACTCCTGTTTCTCCTTTCAAGCAGAATAAGCCAATGATGAATGCATGTTTTTTGTTTCATATGGAATAGGTTAATAACAGATTATTTCATCTTTCAAGTAGAATAGGTCAACTATAAATACATGTTTCTTGTTTCAAGTAGAATAAGACGATAATAAATCCCTGTTTCCTACTTCCAGCGAAATAGTTCAATAATAAATATTTCTAGGCGCTTTCCGCGAAACTTGTGATCACTGAAACAGTTTCTCGTGCCAAATACACCAAGACAACGCTAATCTGTGAATTTATAGCTTCTTCCAGGAATCGAAATTGATTACAAATTGATTACAAATTGATTTCAAGCAGCAACATTACCGCACACGCGACACAATTAATTCAATCTCTCACCAACGAAATAAATTACCACAGTTTCGCATTAACTACAAATTACTACGCGCTGATCGACCGTTCCGTATTATCACGCTTTTAACCCAATTAACCTAATCAGGACCGAACGTTTTTGCATATTTCACCACAGAAACCGATACTTCTTTTTATCGTACATTTTATTTTTGATCCACGGATACAAAACTCGGTCAATGATGAATTTTATTTATTATAAATTATATAAATAAAGGATTCCTGGTAAAAGAGAGAAAGAGAGGGAGACGAATTCGTAACGAAGTACTAATATAATTAATCCTTAGCGATCCTTTGGCTCCGCTACGGAGACATTCCGTTTTCAACACGATTACGCTCAATTACTAAAGATATTGTGGGGATATTAATAAGTGGAATGAGTCTTTGGTATATGAAGTTTAATGACAAATATGAAATACAATAATTCCTCCGACGCTGACCCTGACACTGTGAGGCTGTGTTCTGAACTGCCGAGCCGCTGAACTCATTCACACTTTTATCATTTTCTCCGCTCATTCTTTCCTCTGTTCTCACACATTCCTTCTTTCTAGCACTATACAATTTCTAACCCTACAGTATCGCACCATGATAATTTACAAAATTAAAAATTTATGTTTCGTTTACGAGAGGAAAATGGAAATTTGTGAAATAAATAAAAACAAGTACCTTCACAGGCAATAGTAATTTTTTCCGTTCAAAATAAAACTTCGTTTCTTTATTATAAAATAAAATAGTACACACTTATAATTCTCTGCTCAGTCGACGCCACGCGACCACTGACTGCCTCCGTTTTCAACGCATTTTTGTTCACGCGCCTTTCGTGTTCATCGCAGGGCCATTCGCGTTGTAAGAGCCCTCTCGCGCGCGGTCCTTCTCAGGTCCGACATTCAACCTCATTTTACGCATAAATTAACCGTTTGACTGCTAAGCAATTCTTGCAAGAACGCACGAAAACTGCGGGACATATCTTGACTTGATGTTGTCAAATAAAACACTCTCATTTAGACAAATATCAATCAATTTTAATAATTCTTTTCGTATTATAAAGAAACAATATTAATTGTGATTGTGAATAAGAAAAAATAAACATTAAATTGTTTTTTTCTTTGAAAATTAAAATTTATAAAAAAATAACTTAAAGTTTATTCATCTTCTCTTATGATCAGCACGTAAAGGATCATTTTGATTAGGGGAAGATCACTGACTCTTACATGAAAAAAATAACTCGCGGTTATTTGTCGCGGTTTTCGAGATAAATAAACGCAGCGCTTTTGCGCCGCGTAGCAGTCAAACGGTTAATAAATATATCGGATACTTAACATTTTGCTGACCGGTGACGAGTTAACTCATCTTTTCATACCCAAACGTTGCTGATCGGTGACGAGTTAACTCGTCTTTTCGAACCTAAACGATAAAACGGCTACTCAAACAAGATATTACAGAATTAAAAAACCTAATATCACAAATTACGTTGATAATAAAAATCAGGTTTCCAAATTCTCCAAAATAAATGCTTCCTTCAGCAGTCATGATAAAATTTATTGGAGTTTATTTAGAACGTTTTACTTCCATATTCAATTACAAAATAATAGCCGGCGACACGGTATAGTTTCTGTGTAAAATTCCCGGTCAACAAAGTGTTAATAGTCACCACGTTTTTCCGCTTTTATTTTAAAGTAATTTTCTATTTAGTACGCTTTTACAATTCTTTTAGGTAACCGCTGCTTCTCTTAACTTTCGCTCATCGCTGTCATCTATCGTTTCAATTTCGCGGTATTATTAGCGACGTCCCAACAAATATACATATAAATGTTATTAAAAGATTTAGAGGATGGATAAATCATCAGATGGCGAAGTAATGACAGTTTTATCGATTCACGCTTTAATGTTCGCACCTGCACGCTCTTGCAATGATGTGTGTGCCACCGACACGCTCGGGATGTAGTGGATATCGATTGTTCGATAATCGGCCAACCTTCGACCTTTCTCTCTGCTGTTCGACGTATATGAGTTCTCTTTGATTTCGCTTGTTCGTCTGGAGAAAGACAGACAAATTGAATCGTTGGAGCCGAGTAGTGTAATAAACGTTTTTGACTTTTTCAAATATTGTTTCGATTTTTGCTGAGCTGTGGTGTACCAACAGGGACTGACGGAGGAACTAATAAGTGTTTCTTTGAAGTATTTTTATTTTTGTCGATGGGCTGTTTTTTGAAATAATCGCGGACGAAATGTAGGAGAGTTTAAAGTTTGTAGTTAATTATTGCGGTCAGGTTTTTTTCTATCGTATTTTTATTAATTAGTTTTGGGTCATTTTCCATTGTATTTTCGTAAATTATTTTTTGGTCATTTTCCATTGTATTTTCATGAATTATTTTTGGGTTATTTTCCATTGTATTTTCGTAAATTATTTTGGGATCATTTTCCATTGTATTTTCGTAAATTATTTTTGGGTCATATTCCATTGTATTTTCATAAATTATTTTTAGATTGTTTTTCGAACATATTTATGAACTTTGTAATAATAATCGCGGATGAAATATAAAAATGTAAGTTTAGAGTTATTGTGATCAGTATTTTTCTATTCTGCCTTTTTAAATTACTTTTTGGTTATTTTTCAATTTCGTTTTTGTAAGTTATAGTTGGGTTATATAAAAATTTTTCGAACATACTTATGAACTCTGTAACAATAATCGCGAACAAAATATAAGATACTTCTAAATTTAGAATCAATTATTGTGATCAGTTTTTTTCAGTCATATTTTCATCAATCGTTTTCGAACAATTCTTCAAGCATACAAATTTTGAAATAACTCTGAATAAAGTGATTTGTAAATTTAGGATCAATTATTACGAGTCAACGTTTGCAAAATTTAAGAATAGTATTTACTTCGTCGAATGGGCCAAGTTAAATTATTTTTTAAGTTCCTTATTCCTTATTAGTTAATCACTTCAGTTATCAGGCGATGAATACTTAATTCTAGCAAATATACTCACCGAAGGAACCGTAGATCAAAGAGTTAAAAGTTGCTTAATTATTCCGAGAAAGAAAGAAAGGAGGAAAGAAAGGAAGATTGAGGGCTTGGTAATGGAGTCGACCAACTTCTCAGTCTTACCACAACCGTCACGTTCATAAAATCTGAAGAACTATTCAATTTCCAATTCACAACGAAAATTATGCTCTTCGTTGAATACATGTTTACCATTGAAAATTTATTATCCAATGTGTAATTTAGGGTTAAACCCTTGCCATACTTTGACGAGTCCGATTCGTGATTACAATTTCCAGCCAAACACGAACACCGCGAGTGAGACTCCTGGTCATAGTTTCGGATCGAACATAAATATTGTGCCTGAGACACGTGCTCAGAATTTCGGGTCGACGATAAATATTACCCGTGAAACTCGTGGAGTCAAATTTATTAAAAACGGCTAATGAAAATAAGAGCTAAGATCTAAACAATCTTGGCAATAGCGTTTGCCGAGCGTCGACCGCTACACCTTTGTCCCAGATTTTACCTGGCTAAATGGTACTGCAAGGAGTTAACCTCTTGGCTTACGATTTCTTCAATCCTCGTACATATTAGTAATAGTTAGTAATAGTATTTTGTATTTTCTAACTTTCAATATTGTAAATTTAAATTACAGTTAAAGCTAAAATTGAACTTCATCATAAATACTGTGTGTTTTTATTGTATTTTATTCAGAATCGGTGTTACGAGTGTGAATCGTGTTCATAGTTTCGGATCGAAAATAAATATTGTGTGTGAGACTCGTGCTCACAATTTCGGGTCGAAGATAAATATTACCCGTGAAACTCGTGGTGTCAAATTTATTAAAAACGGCTAATGAAAATAAAAGCTAAGATCTAAACCATCTTATACCATTTGGCGAGCGTCGACCGCTGCACCTTTGTCCCAGATTTTACCTGACTAAATGGTACTGCAAGGGGTTAACCCCTTGGCTTACGATTTCTTCAACCCTCGTACATATTAGTAATAGTTATTTACGTCTTCGACACTCTGTCAAACGCAAAGTATAGAAATATTACACGTATTTTATATTTGCTAACTTTCAATATTGTAAATTTAAATTACAGTTAAACCTAAAATTCAACTTCATCATAAATACTGTGTGTTTTTATTGTATTTTATCCAAAATCGGCGTCACGAGTGTGACTCGTCGTGGTTATACGACAAAGAGTTAAGTACCACCATTCGCGTTCCTCTTCATTCGATTACACTATAAACTAATAACAACAAAATTCCATTTTCTCCTCTTACAAAGATCATATACGAAAAGCGTCCGAAGGATCTTGAAGACGATTCACGCGTTTCGAAGGATGAAACTTGTTGGATTTATTCGACAGTTCTCGAATAGTCGAGACGACTGGAACTCTGTTTCACTACCGGTGTCAGTTAGAACGTGTCGTGTGGCAAATTTTCTTCTGACAGGTACAGGCCGCCGCTTTCTACGCTTCCTACAACAATGGAGACAGGGTCGGCTAGCAGAGATCGAGTTCCGTGCATCGAAAAAAGCAAACATGTAGCCAGGGGGTAGGTTTTGCTGACCCTGGAAGTAAATGGACTCCATTTTCCGCGTCGTTCCGTTGGCCCGTGGATCAATCAATAGACGCGTCCTCGCGGCACGTGCGATTGTCAGTTCCGGTGCGGGATGAAATGAATAAAATGAATAAAATCGACAACAGAAAGGAACGCTGAGAATTGGAGAAATCGGTCGACCCTCGTTGCTTCCAGTTTGACCTCGATGAACGCTGGTGTTGGGAAAGTTTTACGTTTGATGCGGCGTTGAAGCGTTGATGAGTTTTTCGGTAGGAAATTGAAAAGTGCGAACGAATGATGTCCTTTAGGCATATTTCTGGTTTCTTTTTTTTTGTATATATATATTATATTTTCGTCGATTCAAATTGTTTTTATTTTAAAACATAGGTTGACATTGACAATTGATACGGATTAAAAAAGAACTGACGTTTTATGCATTTTGATACTTGTACTGAAACGTTAGAAGATAAAATGTTATAACAAGATATTTAACNGGGATCGTTCCCATCCCCGGGATCGCGCCACCTTTCGCAATGGATGCACGCCAGAAAGAGTAGCGGACAGAGAGAACTAGACGCTAGAGTGCAGGGAAAAAAGGGGTTGAAGGAGGAGAAAAAAAAAAAAGAATGGGCGGAGGCAAGGGTGCCGTTGAAGGGAGAACGCGTTTGACGTTTCGCGTTTCCCCGAGGCTCTCCCGCGGGATACCGGTGGCTTTCGTGCCTGGAATCTGCCACGGGCGATCCGTACGAAATGGATATCGTGCACGCTCTGCGGGATAACCGAATAGAGGGGGCAGTAGCGAAAGGGAACGAGCGAGCGAAAAGCTGCGACAAATTGTCTCCGCGTTGGCTGCTTGTCTGGCTGGATGTTGCGATGTAGAATACATGAGGAAACAGAGGAGGGGTGGGAGACTGAATTAAACATTGAGCGATGAGGGTGGGTAGGGGTGGGGCGGTGAGGTGGTTCTTGGAATCGGGTGAGAGGGTCGGTTGAGCTGATTAAGGAACGGGTAGTTGGAAATGACGATTAACTTCTTGGAAGAGGATTTAATTGAAGAGGATTTTCTATTTGTCGGAACTGTGATTTTATGCGGAGTATGTGTGCGCGTATTGATCGTAATGTGTGAAATATCTGCTTGAACGGTATTTGGTTTTGCAGTGCGTTAACCCCTTTTCGTACTTTGGCGAGTCTGACTCGCGATGAAGATTTTGGCCCAAACATGAATATCGCGAGTCGGACTCGCGACGAGATACTTGTGCCAAATATGAATATCGCGAGTCGGACTCGCGACGAGATACTTGGGCCGAACATGAATATCGCGACGAGATACTTGGGTCAGACATGAATATCGTGAGTCGGACTCGCGACGAGATACTTGGGCCAAACATGAATATCGCGAGTCGGACTCGCGACGAGATACTTAGGCCAAACATGAATATCGCTGATGAAAACGAGAAGTATCATTGTTAAGGACAGCTAACGACTTAATTTATGATACGGACGAACCCTAGCTATTTTTGAGAACGGTCATTTTCACATCTGGCATGTTATTAGTTTACGACCTAGAAACTGGCGAATATTTCGGTGTTCTCGATTTCTGCTCAATAGCAAAGTACCGTATCCTAATCTTTACCGAGAACTGACGCACGTGTGCTTCAGCTGCTATCTTCTGACACCGTCACATCTGAACCTACCTGACTTAGGACTGACGCACGAACTCTGAGGGGGTGACATTGACCACCTCTCTTGATACCAGAATTTTTAATTAATGATTGGACATAGCATGCCTTCCACCCTCTTGGCGACGACACGCCTANGTAAATTCCTAAAAATGGACCGAGATAAAATAAAATGTGATGAAGAATTGTTTAAATTTTCGATTTTTGAGAAAGTATCTTTATTTTTATAAAGCGAATAAAGAAATTAATTTTTTAGAAGAAACAATTTTTAAGAAGCTCATTGTTCACATCGAAGATATAACATTAATTCTTAAATTAGGGTGAAAAGTTTTTAAACGAATTAATTTTTTTTAAAACATTCTACACACTTGGATTCTGCATTAAAAAATAGAAGAAACCGTATATTTAATCTGTCTCCAATAATTTTAAATACATACTATTAAATAGATTTATCACCGCTTACTTTGAGGACTGATATCACCCCTTCAAAGTAAACGATGGACAATATAAAAAAAATACGTGTCTAATATTTTTTCGAGATCTGTATCATCTAAAAATTTCATCAAAATCGGTGTGTGTCAACTCGGTAACATTCCTTGCAAATTAAATTTTGTATTTTCGTCAGTTCAAATTGTTTTTATTTTAAAACACAGGTTAACATCGATAATTAATTCCTCGTTAGAACTGAACCTCTGAAAAAAATTACACGTGCCTCCATTCTGATACTAATGAAGCTCAAACTGTTAATATAACAAAAAAAAAAAAAAAAAAATAATATCATTCATGTAACTATTTCCGAGGAGCGTATGAAGATTAAAAATATTTTTCTGTTGGAAATTGAGAAGTGTAAAAATAAGGGCTCGATCGCTAAATATTTTCAATGTTAGCTTTTCCTTTTTTCAAAGAGAAATGTAGGTGATTGGGAAGCTTGAAGGATACAAAACGTTCCGTTGACCTCGCAACACAGCTTTTAACTCCGCATTGGCAAGTCGGAGTAGATTAAAGGGAATCGTTTACGGTTAATTTCGATGGTAGTTTGGAGTCGATGGCGCTCACACGGAAAATAGAGGAGAAAGAATTGTGAAAACAAATGGTTAAAGCTGAGAGAAGCGAAATTGAGTTCTTTAGATGTACCCTTTTGCGGCGAAGCTCCGGTCAGTGACAGATGGCCGCTGTACAGCTGAGGAAATAAAAGGGAAAAGGAAGAATTCGGTGGACTGCCTCTTTTTGTCCGCGGTTACCGTACCATTAGTGCATTATTTCTACTAACAAATGACGCGAATCATTAAGAGCTTTTTCACAGGACGATACGCGTATCGTGATATGTATGATGGTCCCATCTTGCCAATTCTTTGTTTCAGAAATTACAGTTCAAGATAAAATTAAATTTTTGTGTACTTGAAGCATTATCTGCATATGTTATTATATTCTCCTTCGAAAATTTAATATCCAAAAAAGTTTCTTGGTCCACAATGCGTGTACTTTTGATACAAGGAACTCTGATGAAATTGGCAAACTTGAGAAAATTGTGAATTGTAGAATATCACAAGTGCGATTTGTGATCGTAAACAGAGGGATTAATAATTTATAAATATTTAATTTTCTTTCAATATTATTAAAAGATAGTGTAATAGTCATTGAACAAACCTTTACTTGCAAGGGAAGTTCGCAAATTCGGAAATTAAAAGAATTATAAAATTTTGGGAACACGTAGGAATATATAAGGGGAACACAAGTTAACAATACAACAAAGCTTATATTTGTACTTCGAAAAAAAGTGTTTTTTATAGTGTTTGATAATTATTTAAATGACGATGGAAGATTATACGCGGAGAAATTTATTTTTAATAAAATTGTTAGCTGTTTCTAATTATAAGCAATTGATAAATGTTTTACTAAACGATAGTTCTTCAAAAAAAAAAATAACTTGTGTCTAAAAACTTTTCTTCTATTTTTTACATTTAAATGAGGAATTACGATTTTACGCCAAGAAATGAATTTTTAATAAAATTATTAGCTTTTTCTAATTCATAAATGTTTTACTAAACGATAGTTCCTCAAAAGAAACAACTTGTGCCTGAAAAATTTTTTCTATTTTTTATATCTAAATGACGAATTACGATTTTACGCCAAGAAATGAATTTTTAACAAAATTATTAACTTTTTCTAATTCATAAATGTTTCACTAAACGATAGTTCCTCAAAAGAAACAACTTGTGCCTGAAAAGTTTTCTTCTGTTTCTTATATTTAAATGAGGAATTACGATTTTACACCAAGAAATGAATTTTTAATTAAATTATCAGCTTTTTCTAATTATGTAAGCAATTGATTAATGTTTTACTAAACGATAGTTCTTCAGAAGAAACAACTTGTGTCTGAAGACTTTCCTTCTATTTCTAATAGTTTGTGAGTTATAACACAAAATTGAAAAATAGAAGAATTTTCAGAGGTCAGTTAAAGCGAATGAGGGCAAGCAAGAAAAAAAGAATCGCGTAATACATATTATCTACATATGTTCTACATACGTCCGAAGTTTCATAATTTTTTCAATTTTCCGGTTGTGGATATTCCCTTGTTAAATTAATTACGAAAAATGTTATAAAGCGATGATAATTTCATTCGCTACTGTATATTATCAATTTGCATTTCATAACAGATTTTCCCGAGATATTATAATTTAATTTTGAAAATAATTAAAGTTTAGCCTCATCGAGCTTTTTATTCCAGTTTTTGAAAAAGCACAGTGAAAATTCACAATTTTCATAAGTTTGCCAATTTCATCGGAGTTCCTTGTATCAAAAAGTACACGCATTGTGCTCTAAGAAACTTTTCTTGGATATTAAATTTTCGAAGAAGAGCGAGCTTTCTCGGTTTTTAGCGGACAATCCGGATTTAGAAGAAATTCTTTTGGCCTCTACCTGGTCTGACCATTTCTGAGAGAGGATGACCGTAAGTGGAGAAAGCAAAGCAGCGTGCCTCTGGTATCGCAGCGTATCAAGTTTAACCCTTTGAACTGTCGTCATCCCTTGTCTATATCTTTACTCTTTTCGCTATTTCTACCTCTGCTTCAGTTTTCTGGTAAAAGCGGTCAAAAATTTTATTCCGTGAAACTCTGAAATGTATTTTGTTTAGAAATTTTAGCTAATGCTATTTTTTTCAAAAATTATCCCCCTGTTTCGTCTTGTCTGCACACATTTTACAAATTAATGCTTAAATTTATAAAATCAACGAGATTGGTTGATTTAAATTTTTTTAATTCAAAAAACACCTCTTATTAGAGGAAGTGTATCAATGTCGAATCTCAAACTAGTTTTTTCTGTACAACTTTTTAACGTCGAAGTTAAAATGCATGTTTCAGTGTCAGGAATTTTAGCCAGTTCAATCTTCTTCAGCAATTATTCCTCTGTTTCGTCTCGACTGGACAGTTTTTATAAATTGATGTTTAAAGTTGACGACATTGGTTTAATTAAATTTTTTTAAGTGGAAAAATCACCTCTTATTAGAGGAAGCGTGTCAATGTCGAATCTCAAGCCAGTTTTTTCTGTATGACTTTTTAACGTTGAAGTTAAAATGTGTGTTTCAGTGTCAGAAATTTTAGCCAGTCTAATCTTCAGCAATTATTCCTTGTTTCGTCTTGACTAAACAATTTTTATAAATTACAGTGGTCGACTTTAATTCTATCTCTCTAACTATAACTCTGTAACTCTTTCCAATTCTAACTCTGGCTAAAACTATGTTTCCTCGACTCTTTTATATTATTTTCCGGCTAAAGGCCGAACCAGTTGGAAACGAGGTCCCATCGTATTGGTGCGGCCGAAAACTTAAGACCTAGGTTTTATCAGGGGTCTCTCTTTCCCTCTCTCACACACACCAAGCCATTCTCTACCTACATTAATCCATTCGCTGCCAAGCCTAAATTATATGAAGTCATTCCCATTGCCATTTATATTTTGAGTGTTATTGTTTACCAAAGCTCTGTTATTTCTTGGTAAGAGCACATATATTATCATACATAATCATTTGCAAGCGGTAGTATTTTTTCAAGTTTTTTACATTTCTATATTTATGTTTGTGGCCACAAAAAATTTGCTAATTCAAAAGCCTGCATGTTATAACGTATTTAAAGTAGGACGAGTATACTCGTCTTGGCAATGCATGACACCCGAGTATACTCGTCTTTGGCAGCGAATGGGTTAACCAGTTAAGTGTGTTCGACGACTATATCCGTGATGGAGATGTGGCAGAATTTTGTGTCGTCGCGGCTATATCCGTGAAACTTTGTTACAATTTGATATTTAAATTGTAATTTTGGCGAAAACTAAATTATATTCGTAAATTTTTATATTTTAAAAATGTTCAGAGGTCAAGACGAAATAAAACAAACAAATAAAAATTATAAATAATTTGAGTTGGATTCATAACTTCCTGAGAGGTAACTGTACCCGTCGTCGCTTAATTATCGCGACACGCACTGGTGCGCGCTATGCAAAGAGATCGCCACAGTTAACTGGTTAATGTAAATTAAATTTAAATTTGAAGATATTATAGTAACCCCATAAGGTCCTCCCAAAATGTAGATGACCGCGATACCTGTGGTATAGTCAATTTTACGCGCTACTGCTGTTGAGGAAGTAAAAGTTATTATATTTTGTATATAATATTGTAGTATATGTACAACAGTTTGGTCCTCTGAGAAATGTAATAATACTACGCCTGTTGACTCCCACAGTGTTCGTGGAGTCGATTATATAGCATCAAAGATGCCAACACGATTTATAACAATAATATAAATACTATATTTAATTCAGTGGTAATACAAGTTCACAGTGTAATAGTTCACAATAGTTCTGGTCCAAATACAGTTCTAATGTTGTTCTAAGTTCTAATGATAATACAGTTCTAGTTCAATGCTAATACAGTTCACCCACAGCTCTCAAACAGTTCTTGTACAATTCTAATGTAATTCTTGTATAGTTCCCATGTAGTTCACAGTTCAATTCTCAATCAGTTCTCGTATAGTTCTTGTACAGTTCTTATCCAGTTCACACACAGTTCTAAGTTCTAATGCCATCGTAACAGTCACCTGCCTTAAATACTAAAACACCCTCGTTAGGCGTGTCGTCGCCAAGAGGGTGGAAGGCATGCTATGTCCAATCATTAATTAAAAATTCTGGTATCAAGAGAGGTGGTCAATGTCACCCCCTCAGAGTTCGTGCGTCAGTCCTAAGTCAGGTAGGTTCAGATGTGACGGTGTCAGAAGATAGCAGCTGAAGCACACGTGCGTCAGTTCTCGGTAAAGATTAGGATACGGTACTTTGCTATTGAGCAGAAATCGAGAACACCGAAATATTCGCCAGTTTCTAGGTCGTAAACTAATAACATGCCAGATGTGAAAATGACCGTTCTCAAAAATAGCTAGGGTTCGTCCGTATCATAAATTAAGTCGTTAGCTGTCCTTAACAATGATACTTCTCGTTTTCATCAGCGATATTCATGTTTGGCCTAAGTATCTCGTCGCGAGTCCGACTCGCGATATTCATGTTTGGCCCAAGTATCTCGTCGCGAGTCCGACTCACGATATTCATGTCTGACCCAAGTATCTCGTCGCGATATTCATGTTTGGGCCAAAATCTTCATCGCGAGTCAGACTCGCCAAAGTACGAAAAGGGGTTAACGCACTGCAAAACCAAATACCGTTCAAGCAGATATTTCACACATTACGATCAATACGCGCACACATACTCCGCATAAAATCACAGTTCCGACAAATAGAAAATCCTCTTCAATTAAATCCTCTTCCAAGAAGTTAATCGTCATTTCCAACTACCCGTTCCTTAATCAGCTCAACCGACCCTCTCACCCGATTCCAAGAACCACCTCACCGCCCCACCCCTACCCACCCTCATCGCTCAATGTTTAATTCAGTCTCCCACCCCTCCTCTGTTTCCTCATGTATTCTACATCGCAACATCCAGCCAGACAAGCAGCCAACGCGGAGACAATTTGTCGCAGCTTTTCGCTCGCTCGTTCCCTTTCGCTACTGCCCCCTCTATTCGGTTATCCCGCAGAGCGTGCACGATATCCATTTCGTACGGATCGCCCGTGGCAGATTCCAGGCACGAAAGCCACCGGTATCCCGCGGGAGAGCCTCGGGGAAACGCGAAACGTCAAACGCGTTCTCCCTTCAACGGCACCCTTGCCTCCGCCCATTCTTTTTTTTTTTTCTCCTCCTTCAACCCCTTTTTTCCCTGCACTCTAGCGTCTAGTTCTCTCTGTCCGCTACTCTTTCTGGCGTGCATCCATTGCGAAAGGTGGCGCGATCCCGGGGATGGGAACGATCCCGCGGGAATATTGGGAACCATCGAAGCGAAACGGCAGAGGGCCAGCTCTAGGGTAGGAGGGGCAGGAACGATGCTATGACGATATTGGGATCGATATTTTTCTCCGCCTAGGGACCCTAGATCGCGTGGCTTTCACACCGAGGGACGAAATAAATTAAACGGTCGAAACTGCGTGGACGTGGCTCCGGTGTAATTTTCCTGGGGAGGGACAGAGAGAGAGAGAGAGCTTTCGAGGGTCGAGAGGGAAGGGAGAAGGGTTGCTAGTGGCTCGGTTTTTCCGCCGATAACCACGATTGATAACTTTCGATGGGATCTGGACCGCGGAGAGTAATGGAAGGGTATCGTAGTTCGTAATTATTCGGACGGTGGGTTGTAAGGTTGATGGTTCTTGTTTAAGTGTGATCTTTTTTTTTTAATGCCATAGTTAGGATTGAGAATTGTTGTGGGAGTTTGTATGCAGTTTTTTGTAAAGTATATTTTATAGATCGTTGTGGAGTAATTGTACTTAGCTCTGTCAGGTATATAGAAATTGTATTTTCTTGAAAGAAGCGTTAAGACAGAATAAAATTAGTAGGTGCTCGTGTGTGAATTAATTTATTACAGTCGAGCAGTTTTTCGAATCCGATTCGCGGCAGGATAATTTTTATGTGGAACGAGATTATAAATTAACACATCGACGGCCGCTGTCACGTTCGTGTGACTTTGTGTAGCTGTTTTCTGGAAATTGTTTCTTACCGTCATTTTGATGTTTGTATACTAAAACATACCGATGCTATTTTGGAAGAAATATTAAAAATAGTGTAACAGTGATCTTAACGCTTTTTTTATAATTTTTTTATAATTATGCTAGAAACGATTGTGTAAATATTGTCGGCGCTAATCTAGAGGCGATGCGAAAAATGTGCGGGCGTCGAAGTGTTAAACATTCGAACAATTAGACTGACATAATAAAAATTTATAGAAAACCGACACAATAAAATTACTAGGTACTTCTATGTAAATAGTTAAATATTTAACCCTTAGCGGTTGTATTTATTTAAGATGCGAATCTTGTCGGAATTTATTTCCACCGAACGTGTATTAATTATATATTATTTTCTTTAAGGAAATTCATATAATAAAATAACACATAACATTTCCATTAAATTATATTGAAACAAGAACTGTAAAGAATCGTTTTGATCTAGTACAGTATTTGATCATAGTGATTCTTCACGTTGGTGGCTGAGAGTGGACAAACGACCGCAAAGGGTTAATAGTTGAGCACTCTTCCGACTCTAATTCGTGGCAGGTGGAGAATAATTTCTACATGGAACGAGATTATAAATTAAATATCTGAACAATTAGGCAGAAAGTAAAATAGAAAACAGATAAATAACCGATGAAACTCCGCACTGGCGTCTCTTATTCGTTTGTCGCTGTAAAAGTAACAATTCGACCGAGGAATCAAATTATTAAGTCGCAGCGTCGACATTCGTCCGCGAAGAGTTAAATTTTTTGATATAATTGTAAGAAAAGTAACAGAATAGAAGGCAAATATGGAACACTTAGCGAATTCGTAAAGGAAAATTGAAAAACTATTTTTGATATTGAAAATTAATATCTGTCTAAATAAGAGAGAAATAAATAAATATGTTTCGTTTATTTTTTTAATTTGTTTTAAATTTCTTCGCGTTATACACGTTGGGTATGAAATAAAAAAAAATTGATCTATAGATGCAAGAAAAAGTTGAGTAAAAAGTTGTTTTTCCTTTCGGTAAAAGGTTACAGTTATCGTTCAATTAAAGGAAACTCGCTGCGATATTAATGACTACATTATTGACAATAATGCTTGTTAATAACATTGACATTGTTATTAAACCGCTACCCGTTCCAATTATCTCCACGTTTCCACCCCATTTATTAAATTTCACGTTTTAAACATCAATTTCCTAAATAAAACAAAACCTTTCGTTTGCACGATTCATAAATCATACAAAACGTTTCTGTTGTGCTTCCGTCAAAAAATGTATTTACATTTCCAGGTAGTTATTACTGTTTCATATCGATCCGCGCATAAATTCAGTCTATTTGTAGACGTTCAGATTCTCAGCTTTCGAAAACGTTTCATTGTAATTTTTATTGAAACAGAATAAATATACAGACGCGTTAAATTTCTTTAAATTAATTCACGGAACGAACCTTGCATCGTCTCCCAGGAAACACTTTTCTTACGTCCTCAACAATTCACTTTCCTGTAGAAAAATCTTAGTCCCGTGAAATTTATATTTCGAAAGTAGGAACTACGAATCGAAGAAATCAAAATATTAAAAAATATGAGGAAATAAACAGGATTACCGTTAGGAATAAATTATTTTTCTAATCTTCCTCGAATCTACGTAATTCGCGTAGAAAATATCTTAATCGTGCGAAATTGGAATTCGATCGTACAAAATATAAATTAGTGAATTTTGAATATTAAAGATAGAGCAAAAATAGGATCACTTACAGAAAAAAATTCCTCTTATAATCGTCCTAAAAAATACAATATATGTTCCACAGAATTATTTTAATCAAACAGAGTTCCAACTTTATTGAACAAAATATAAGTAAAAAAATTTTAAACACTTCGATTGTACAAAATATAAATTAAAAAATTTTGAATATTAAAAATACAGCAAAAAATAGGATCACTTCTACACAAAAATTCCTCCCTTAACACGTTAAACACCACGCTGATTTTGGTCGATTTTTCGTTGGCCTGTGTGTTGTGATATTTTAATCAGCTAATTTTAATCAGCTTCTAAAAAAACATACATTTTCTATACAATATTCTTTTAATTACACAACAAACATTTTTACACAAAAGGTAAAATTCTTTTTAATCAGCTTCTCAAAAATATACATTTTCTATACAATTTTCTTTTAATTACACAAACATTTTTACATAAAAGATAAATTTCTTCCTAATCAGCTTCTCAAAAATATACATTTTCTATACAATTTTCTTTTAGTTACACAACAAACATTTTTACACAAAAGATAAAATTCTTTTTAATCAGCTTCTCAAAAATATACATTTTCTATACAATTTTCTTTTAATTACACAACATTTTTACATAAAAGATAAAATTCTTTTTAATAAGGTGTGCTTCGTGGTTGAATTTACCATCAATATTTGACCGTCGCGTCCCTTTTACTTTCCGATGGGAACGCATTAATACGCTTTTGATAAGTTACGCCGTTCCTTCTGACCGGGTGGAAAGATTCGGAGTTTCATAGAAATTCGACGGCCCGCCACTTTATCTATCGGGTGTCAATAAATAATCGGTGGCCGTAGAATGTCCCTGGCCCGCGGCGATAATAATTTTCATACCCATTCAGAGGCGGGCTTCCACGAGACAGAGGAATATCGGAAGAAATCGAGCTGAAAGATAGAGCAGCTACGTAATATCCTCAGATACCACCCTTAGACCGTGGATTCACCCATCCGACCCTTGGTGACCTTTTCTCGGCCTCGGCCTCGGCTTTTTTCTCTTCAAAGCGAGACACCTCGCAGACGATGCGCGCTTTGACAAAGATTTGACCGATAATCGATCGCAAAGGCTGTTAAATGGCTTCAATGTGCCCAAGTTTGAGAATATTTATTTTTAAATATTAGGAACTGGAGAAAGTTGTTGCGGTTTTTTGCCAGAGATAAATTGAAATTTAATTTCTTGTACTATTTTGCAGTAATGATATAACAATGTTGGTATCGTTAGAAGATTCTGTCCATAATTTGGTGTACACTGTTTTAATTCTTCGTTTGTTTCAATGTTCCGTTGTCCATTCAAAGTTAACCCTTTGCGGACGAATGTCGCCGCTACGATGACATAATTTGATTCCTAAGTCGAATTGTCGCCTTTGTAATTTTGTTTCGTCCGATATTTTAGGAAGCATTCGCCTTTCGGTTTCTCGGGACAAGTGTCGCAAAAATATGTTTTTGGTTCTTCTTGGACCAACTATTCACTGTTTTCATTGTTGTTATTTGTTTCGGTATATTCAAATGTCTCATTTATAATATTATGAATTTGGTTTCTAAGTAACGTAAAATCAAACTCATTCTTACTATCGCTAAGTCTATCGTTTGGCTAAGTTTTTATGAGTACTAAAAAGACATCAAATTTGAAATAACAATTTTAAACACAATGTATTATGAAGTGCACATAGATCCAAATATTTAACTCTTTCACTGCGGCGCTCTAAAGACCAAAAATGTTATTCGTATACAGATCGATACAGTTTTTATTAAGATAACACAAATATGGTACATTTTACAATGAATTATGATGTAACACATGTGAATGAAAATAAAAACAATTCAGTGCATGCACAATTTTAACAAATGATCACTTCATTTCTGAGGGCGTATATATACGTCTTTCGTAGCGAAAGGGTTAAGACGTAAATACGAAGAATATTTATTGATAAAGCAATTGTTGTCACTTATCAGTCACCATTCGAGTCGTTGCATTAATCCGAGTGGTGAGTGAGAGAGTCACCTCTCGACTACAAAAGGTTAAAGATGCAAAATTGTACAGGATGAACGCAATGCGAAGAAATGTACAAAATTATACAGTGATTTTTTATCGAAATTCCACTTTCGTTTATTATATTCTCACAAAGTACGAGTTTCCATAAAAATCCGTAATCTAAATAAATATCTGTCTATGTCTCAATTTCTTTATTATCATTTTTTTTCTTTATAAAAATATCTATTCGCTTAAATATTTGTACTTCAATCATAATGCTTGCTGTAAGAATTGAACGATATCGACCGGCGAACACGGCCGAAAAAAAGAAAAGAAAAAAAAAAGAAATAGGAAATTCTCTACTTCGACAGCATCTCAATATCCACGCAGAATGGATTTTCGCTTCCTGCGGCGGCGCAGAGGGAACCCATGCAATCGGTCTCGCGCGATATCGATAATCTCGCGAGCGTATCCGAGCCTTTGCAAATTCCACGATTCGATTCAATTTGATTTTGCAGCCGCCCTCCATATGCTTTCGCCTCGAGGCAGTTTCCTACGTCGTGGTCGGAAAACAGAACGGTAGAATACCTCATAAACGCGATCCCTTAACTTTTCATGTTGCTGAAAATTACGGGATAATTGATTTTTAGGCGAGCCAGATGAACGCGGCTCGCGCAGGCGACTCGAAATTTTCCGGAAAACGAAAGTTTCGTTAACAAACGAACAGGACACGCTCACGTGCAGCCGAGTCTAGTTTCTATGAATACAAAATTGTCGTAGTTCCTCAGCTGGACCAGTTTCGAAAAGTTTCTACGATCCCATGGCGATGGGATCTGCTCGAAATTACGTGTTTCGTGTTTGTTCGCGATAAAAATTGCAAGGATCTAAATTATCCTCCTCCGTGTACCGTTCTCTGTTGCTGAGAAATTCTGTCAGGATTTATTTAATATTTCCTTGGGGTATTAGAGAAATTCTGGTGGAAAGTATCTGTTCGGCGTTGGGGAGCGGTCGTTGAATCGCGATGCTCGGACAGGTTTCGATCATTTTTTCAGGCATCGATAAGTAGAACTACCGGCGATTAAAGTAGACCTGTTCGATTCGAAGAAATCGAAATGATAGTTTGCTTTTTTTTTTTAATTTTTTGAGTCCTGTTGGCGAGTGGATATCCTTCAGTTCTTATAGCAAATGTTGTGATCGGACTACGAATATTTAAGCAAATGCATATTTTTGTAAAAAAATAAAGAAAGGAGACCTAGACAGATATTTGTTTTGATTAGACTACGGATTTTTATGGAAACTCATATTTTTGAAAACATAGTTAGTCTGTATTTTTATCGGAATATTAGAGAAAATTTTCTAAGATGTATCATGGTAACATTTATGAACATTCTATAAGAACTGATAAATTTGTTATTATGAATATTTTCATACTTCTAATGTTAATATTGTTCGGATAAAATTTACTTTCTTTTTTAAACTGGCTTTAACGTCGCATCAACTATAGATATCGCTACTTGGCTTGATAGTGACTCAGTGTCGGTTCAAAAAATTTCAAATTTACTTACATTAAATACACGGTCTCCATTACGTTTCTATTTTTAGTGGATTTACCAAAAAACCACAATAATTAATAATAATTAATACGCTCCTCAGGAATAATTACACAAATGATATTACTTGCTTACTTATTAATATTTTACAGAAAATGCAAGTTATTTTTTCACTCCGAACTTCATATTTCAAAGAAATACATCAAATTACGATACTGTAAAAAATCAAATATTTTGCAGTATTTAGAAACAGAAAAAGGATGAATTTTCACCCAAGGAGCGTATGTAGTCTCAGTAATATTATTTTTTTCGGACAAATAAACAATTTTAACTGCACACGGATATTTTCTTTTAGTCAGCAGCTATTTAATACAATTTTTCAAGTTACCGGATTAGTGCCTGGAATATTTGTATAAAAAAAAATGTTCACGAAAATCATACATAAGTCATTCATCCTTGGAAGTCTTCAATTCATATAAAAAGAGTTTTCACGAATTTACGACCCACTAGAGTAGCTAGCAGCGAGAATATCGGGCGGAAGCCCGATCGAAGACAACGAAATTTTCGCGTCACGTAACCCGATCGGGAAATTTTTACGCGACCATCCTCCTTGGAGGACCAGTTTTCTTATTTTCCATCTATGCACATGTGTGCACCGTACGCGCGTGCTGCGCCAAACGCTGTTGCATGTTTAATATTTTTTCGGGATGCTTCACGGGCGATCACGTAAAAGAGGGAACGGTAGCCCGGGGTGAAACTTCCGCTCGGGGGTAGCGTAAAGGGCATGCCTTATTTTCAGCAAGAAACCACTTTCAACAGGATCGAATTACTGCAGTGTCGACAGAGCCGGCGGCATCAGTGTGGCTCGCCTTTGAAGATTTACATTTTAACACGGTCGAAAATTGCAGCCATGCATCCAAGCCTGTGCAACACACCATGTTAATCGACTCAACTGCGATATTATAGTCTATTTAACAATTCGAGTGACTGTTAGCAAATAAACCATTCGAGTGTCGAGCATGGTATACAGCGATTCTTTTGTTTTCGTACGATTATAGGAGGATCGTCTGCTGGAAAATTTACACTTACACTTCCGTGTAAACACTGAAAATAAGCTGAAAGTTTGTAAAGCTATCATAAAACCAATGTGGACCTATGGAATTCCATTATGAGGAATAGCTGCAAGAAGCCACACAACAAAACTGGAATCATATACTTTATTTTTAGTTTTTATTAATTTTAATTAATTTTAATTAATTTTAATTAGTTTTTTAAGAAACTGAAAGTTTTATTAAAAAGTAACCCATAGTTCAAGAATTATAGCTATTTTATGCAGAAGTAATTTTGCGCACGAATTGCAAGAAACCGCCCGCTATATGGTGAGAGTTTGACGAGAGAACATCCGGTTAAGATGTGTTAATAAATTACAGACGGGTCGCGAAATTTCTCGTATTTTATATTTCGTATCTTGAAAAGGTAAAAATAGTGAATGTATGAAAGATTACTTTTAGGAATGATCTTCTTAACTCAAACTTCAAATTATGATCTATGTTTAGAATACGAAATTATTCTTCAAAGTACTTACGTAAGCAACTATTTATTCTAATTCTATTTCGTAGTAAGATTTACAAAAATTTTACAAAAATCAGACATTGTAAATTGAAATCATCTATGAATTAAAATTTGCCAGTGATGTATCAAAATTAAATACACGATTCGTAAAAGGATACTGATCGAATTAACCATGACAGAAGAATGTCATTATTTAATCCATAGTTTAGCAATTAAATTTTTTATATCGATACTTACAGACTTCAATGTCACTTTTACTAATTATTATTATATTTGTGTAGTTGTCACTATTATATTCTGCTACGCATAGCTGTAACGATAACAATAAAATAACAAAATGATAAATTCTGTCAAAAATAAGCAACTGTCCGGATACTTTTTAGCAGTAATGTATGCATGAAATTAGGAAAAATAACTAGTTAACACAATTTCCAGTTTTAAATTAAGTATTATCTCAACTTCAACTTTCTGGTTCTAAATAACAGAAACTTTACTTTTAAAAGTAAATAACATTAAACTTTTCAAATACGCCGCTTTCCGAAGATCTTTCCGCCGGTCGTCGCGATAACAACAAACTTCTCCAAAAAAAACTCTTCGTGGCCACTTCGATCGATTTTCTTCTAAAATTCATAATTTCGCTTATCAAAATTCAATTGGAAACCATTCTAACCCTTACGCTTAAGCGTCCTAGAACCCCAATTCTAATAATCGACTCGCTCCTCACCTCTTTATTATGATCTCGTATTTAGCGCGTTATCCATATTCGCATCGACAATGCGTAATTTCACAGTATGTCGAATAAATGAGACAGTACGACGATGAGAGAATTTTTATCGAGTGAATCGAGACTTTAGGACAGAGCGTTAGACGTGCGGAAGAAGAGCACTTGAACCGGAGAGATACAGATGTGTAAGAAGAGTGTTTGGTCAAAGTGTTTGAGATTATCGTGTAAACGGAGACGACACAGCCATTCAACCATAATTCAACTGCTCCCATGTTCGCACAAGATACATCCACCTTACGATCTCCGATCTTCAACTCATGTTTCCTGAAATAACAATTCTTCAAAAATACACCATCCCGCGTAACCTCGCTAACGAAACGAACAAAAGGAAAGAACAAGATCGACCCAAGTGTCTGGACATGGACGAACGTGCAGATCTCAGCGTATGCACCCTCGCTTTTCGACGGAAGAGAGGATGGATCAAGGTTCGGCAATAAAATTAAAATATGCAAGGGTTCGCGTCTTTCGCCCTTCGTCCTCAGACGATTTAAGAAGCCGAAGGAAGTAGAGTAGAGCCACTCGAAGATTATTCGAGGAGCACGTGTAAGTGGAATGATTACGCTTCTTATGGTCGAACAGGTCTTCCTACCCCTTCCGTTTTATTCATGACCGGTGATGAATTGGATATCTTTAGCTAACAAGAAATTTTCTAATTGAATCGTTTATGCATTTAGTCGTAAGGATGAAGCTCCTAATGTGGAATATCAGTTTTCAATTATTAGTTTCCGAGATATATTAAAATTAAAACAACGAAAGTCAGAATGACCGGCGCGTAGTTTCTCATAGAAATTATAGAAATTTACAACGATTCGGTTTGCGGAATTTTTCGTTAGTCTATTGCTATTGATGACGCAGAGACAAGTACTTGGCAACCATGTGGCACGCAAAAGTGAAATTTTCTGCGTCCATAAAGCAATTTCCAATCCGAATTTTGTTTGTTTATCAGAGAAAGGAGCTACGATTGATTACAGTATTTTACTTTGATCGGGAAATTTTTTTAAGTAATAATTGCTATACATGGACTGTGGTATCATTACACTAATATTCGGCACTTTGCTATTGAGGACTTCTGCTATTGAGCAGAAATCGACAAACACCGAAGTATTCGCCGGTTTCTAGGTCGTAAACTAATAACATACCAGATGTGAAAATGACCGTTCTCAAAAATAGCTAGAGTTCGTCCGTATCATAAATTAAGTCGTTCGCTGTCATTAACACAACCCTCAAAAATAGCAGCCGGCTCATTCGTATCGTAAGCTCGTGGTAGTCGGTTATCCTAACAGGTTCTCCTTCACAAACTCTAAAGATTGTTATTCGGAGTTGTTCCGAAAAATATATTACATTCCACGTGTATTTTTTGAACGATTAATTTTTTTACCCTATCGTTCACCTATCTTCTTACACAGAATCCACAAAAAAGTGGTTCTGATTTAAGTTACAAAAGAATTCTACGGATATAACGCGAAAAGGAAAGGACGCGACTTTCTGTCAGCAGAATTGCATACTCACGATCCCCGCTCGATGCCACGTCAATCCACTCGTCTATCATCGCCCCCGCGATGCTCGAGACCGGGTTCCGTCGAAGATTATGAAATTTCACCGGTGCAAATCGAATGCACCGCTCGTACCTACCTATTTTCCTTGTTGACGCCATGCTGAATTTTTTCCCTCCCTCCTACGTCTCACTTCCGCTCGCAATTTTCCGCTGACCTGTTTGCACGACACCGGTACACGCGTTCGAGCCTTAGCTATTCGCGTTAAGCACTTTTTTTTCTCGTCGTTGCAACCTCATTCACCGTTTGCCTTTCGAAATGGATTTACCAGAGAAACTTCCTTTCGATGAATGCGCGCGGCTATATATAAGCAGGCTTGGCTTTCCTAACTTTCTTATGTTTGTTTATTTATGCATTCGGTTTCACGTCGCTTAAGATGAAGCTGTGGAGGAGAATTATTTTATGCGACGTGTTTTTTTTTTTTTCTTCTGTTTTTAAACGAAGTAAGCGAAGGTGTTGCGTACTTAAGGACACGACCATGTGACCATTAACACTAGAACTACCGTATCGGTCGAAATGACTGGTTCATAATTCCTTATAGAAATTTTATAAATTTACAATAATGTAGTTTCGAGGATTTTGCGTGATTTTTTGTAAAAAATATCTGCAGAGAATTGTTACCTTTATTATAGATATTTTTTCAAATACCTTTCATTTTTATTATAAATATTTATCATTTTTATTTTATTTGTACCAAGGAAATCGAAATGATAAATATTAGAAAAAATACTTATATTAGGGGGAAAGAGTTAAGAGCGATTGAGGGATGTGCATTTAAGTGAGTGAATGTTCGGAGCGCGAGGATTTTGTCGTAAGAGTGCAGTAAGGAAAGAGAGTAGCGAGGAGAGCCATATATTGATTAAGAGTAGTATTGTTGAACTTCAGTAATTATTATTTAATAAACCAAATAATTCCTACGCGCCAGAGCTCGCCTTACCCCTTACACTAACATTATGAAAATTCAAAATTTTATTAAATTTAATTACGAGAAACGACTGTCATTTTCATGTTTGGCTATTTAAAATACCTCTGAAAACACAGGTTTAGAAAAAAAAAGTTTTCGCAATCCGAATACTATACTTCGACCCCATTTTTCAGAAGCCAATCACACTTCCTTCGAACAGGAACTCATCCCGAACGTTTTCGTAAGACGAGCCCAGTCCCCTGAATTCAAATCAGCCTAAAACAGTTCTCTTTGTTTCACAAGGAAGAAAGTCGATCACGTTACTGAGAATCTTCCCTCTCGAAAGTTAATCCCAGCATTGTTTCTCGATATCGCAATCTCCGTACGACGTGATCCTCCAACCCCCGTTTCACTTCCATCCGGAAGATCCCCAACTTACGCGTGGAACGTCGAATGATAATTGAAACGTTCGACAAACAGCAGTCGCGTGTAATAGAAAGCGAGATTATCTGAACGTTTACGCATCGAACGCGCTGAATTTTGGTTGCTTTCGCGTCTCTGTTCGACGATTCTATCGAAATAGAAACGCCGTTGGGTTTGCACAGGCAACGCTCCTTCCGATGCGTACGGTTGCAATCCGGTTAATATGTTGGAGACTATATGCAAACGTTCGTGCTCTAACTTTAATTAGTGTACCGAAACGCGTGGTCGGAAATTCAAGGCGAAAAAGTGGCCCGCTTCGATTCGCCGTTATGGCTTCTACAATGCTCCGGCTGCTGCTCGGCGAAAGGTGTTTGCAGCCGTAATTTAGTGAATCGTGGTAATTTGGAAGGTGTCGGCGAGAATTTCGATGGTCTGGGAGATTTTGGGAATTTCATTAAGAGGTGCAAACTTGTGAGAAGTGGATCGGTTGGAATAAATAAAATAGATATTGCGATGGCTTTTTTTTTTTGGTCGTTTGGAGAAAGTTAATTGTTGGAAGGTGAAAATTTGGTGTAATTAAAAGGTTTGGAATAAATAAAATAGATATTGCGATGGCTTTTCTTTTTGGTCGTTTGGAGAAAGTTAATAAAAATTTGTAAGAGTTGGGAGATTTAGGGAATTTTGTTGGGAGATGAAAATTTATTTCAATTAAATACTTTGGAATAAATAAAATAGATATTCCGATAGTTTTTTTTTTTTTTTTTTGGTTGTTTGGAGAAAGTTGTTAATAGAAATTAATAAGAGTTGGGAGATTTAGGGAACTTTGTTGCGAGGTGAAAATTTATTGCAATTAAATGGTTTGGAATAAATGAAATGCAGATTGGAATTGTTTTTTTTTTTTTATATATAATATGGAGGTTTAGATAAAAATTTGTAAGGTCTAGGAAATAAAAATGTATTAGGAGGTGAAAATTTATGGAAACAGTTTAGAATAAACAAAATATTTATCATATTTTTAAGGTTTGGTGATTTTGGGAATCTTGTTGGGAGTTGAGAATTCATTGCAAGCAGATCGCGTAGAATGAACGAAATGGAGATTAGGATGAGTTTTTTTTAACTTTAATGCTTTAGTATTAGAAAAATTAAATTTGTTTTAAAGTTTCAAAATTTGTAAATAGTTGTTGCAAGCAATTCTTCCAACATGGCGTTTAAAATACCATTGCAATTCAATGAAATATTGAAATTGTGATTAATTAATCTACAGTAAAATCCGTATTTTAATACTTCTTGATAATCCAATTCATCTGACTCTCTCAACGTACCTCAATATTCACACTCCGGTAACAATACTTCTAGGCAACACTAAAACAAGTTAATACCTACTTAAATCCTGCAATCCTCTTACCGACATACCAAAAAGACAACAGAAGCAACAAACCATACTCCACAAAAAAGCTTTATCCATGACTATCCACTCTTCTTCAATCCCTTGCTCGCGAAAACCACCATGAACCGGGAAAAAGAAATCCAATCAGAACGCTATAAAACCAATAACACGAGCTTCCAAATAAATAAATCCAGCAGTTGGTGCAATTATCGCGTAGTACATAGAAGGACGGTAGAATAAATAGGTTCAGCGTGGCCAGTTGGAGTTTAATTAGAAAAATCTCCTAGACGTCACGTAAGCCCCGTGGCACAGCCAATGGTGCACCGTGCCGAGAATATTACGTCTATATCATCGTATGCCGTGCTCACAGTTATTGCTGGTGCACGACTGGCAATAACTTAGCCGCGGTTCGATGTAGCGCAATAATTTATCGCTAATATTTTCCTCCATGGACCGCCACCCCTATTCTCTGTCGGCCATCCTCCTACTGTGCACCTTTTCCTCGGGGACATGATTCACGATTCTCACCATGGCTACGGAAACGGGGATCGATGGAGATCTGTGAACTTGGACAAGCTTTTGGGGAAAAGAAGAATAAAAAGGTTGATGGAGAATAGATGAGGTGCAAGGGGTGATGGATTAGGATCGGAACGTTGTCGTGGCATAAATTAGGTAAATTAGGTTCAGAATAGGATGCATATTGTTCTTAGGAGAATGTTGAAAATAGGAATAAGGGTTCTGTTCCATTGGGATGGATTTCTTTATAATAATTTAAATTTTGTGATTGTCAGGGGTGTGCAGGTTTAGAATAAAATGTATTTTGATTTTAAGAGAGTGTTAAAAATATAAAAATTAGGATTGTGTCGTATTGGGATGGACTTTTTTTTGTTATTTAAATTCAGTAATTTTTAGAGGTGTGCAGGTTTAGAATAAAATGTATTTTGCTTTTTGGAGAATATTGAAAAATAAAAATAAGGGTTGTGTTGTATTAGGATGGATTTTTTTGTAATAATTTAAATTCAGTAATTGTTAGGGGTGTGCAGGTTTGGAATCAAATATATTTTGCTTTTAAGAGAGTGTTAAAAATATACAAATAAGGGTTGTGTTGTATTAGGGTGGATTTCTTTATAATAATTTAAATTCAGTAATTATTCGAGCTGTGCAGGTTTAAAATAAAATGCATGTTGAGTCTAAGAGAGTGTTAAAAATATAGAAACAAGGGTTGTGTTGTATTAGGATGGATTTCTTTATAATAATTTAAATTCAGTAATTGTTAGGGGTGTGTAGCTTTAGGATAAAATGTATATTGACTTTAAGAAAGTGTTGAAACTTTCCAATCGTGATTTTACATTACTCGATACAATATATAAAATAATATTATTCTCTTTTAAACTATGTTTTATCATATTTTAGACCCTCTGTCGCAAATCGGGTTCCAAAATAACGGATACCTGAACATATTCACGTGTCGACATATTTCCGGGATTCCGACCCGACCCGAGTCCATAATTCCAGTACCCACACACCCCTACTGATTATAGATTGAATTCGTCAATTTTTTGAACATATATAAATATAAATATCCAAATAATAATAACTGAACAATCAAAATATAGCACATAAATAAATAAGATTTTTAATTGCAAGCCTGTCACCAAGAGAAGCAAAGTGTCGCGAAAGAAGAAATAACTCTGTACACCCTCTCTTTAAAAAATCAATTGCAATAATAGTGGAGTATCGAGGGTCGAAGCGGCTGAAAGCGCGAATCGTGGCCAAGAACCGTCGTTCAAGGTGCAGAAAGGGAATAAAAAATATTTAAAGAAAGATAAGAATGGTGGAGCACGCGTCGCCGGGGATGATGGGATGGGGTTAATGGATTTCTACCATTAAGATTACGCGGGGCAAACGGAAATTCCAAAGAAGAGGATATAGCCGAGGCAACGAGACGAGGAGTGGATGTAAGAGAAGGTCGGCGCGGAAGAAAAATGAATAAGGAACGGCGAGCGGAATAAAAATACACCGGAGACAAAGGACAAGAATGTTTTATGGAGCTCGAAGATTGTTGTGGTGATCAGGTGTTCCGGGAAAAAAAAACCGTCACGTAGACGAGGATCTTTTGTGGCACATGGAAAGTGTGCGCGCGTAAAGCTTGAAGGATGACGCGGAGAGAAGAAAAAAAAAGAATAAGCGCGAGCAAAGGGTGGGGGTGGAAGTGCATCGTTTCGAAAGAAACGGACGGCGAGCGAAACAGAGAATTTAGTAGGTTTAAAAGCGGCCGTAAGAAAGAGGATTCTGTGCGAAAGGAGTGTGATCCTTAAATTCTGTAGGCTTTTGAGTTCAGTTTTCAAAATGACGAGGGGCGTGGCTATCGTGTTGTAAGTTAGGGCGAGAGTTTCGGAGGTTGTCACTGATTCTAGTTGACTTTCGAATGCTTGTTCTCCTTTGAGAAAAAAAATTTATGATAACACGAGTTTTATCCTTTAGAGAACGTGGATCTCTTGCAAAGTGTAAAATTGCAGTGGAATCCGGTTATTACGATCCCTTTGGGACTTATAATTTTTCATACTAATAAATGGCTGATAAGAACGGTGCTCGGTATTTTTCTTTATTAATTTTCTGTGTACATAGTTATCTACTTTAATCTGGACCATTCGCAAAAATATAAATTTATATAGGGAAAGTTTCTCGTTGAATAAGATTAGCACTGTGGTACTCTGTATTTTTTCATCGTTAGTTCCTTGTATATGTAGTATCCATTAAATTGGGACCATTTATGAGAATGTAAATGTTTATGGGAGACAGTTTCTTGTAGAATATAATTAATACAACGGTATTTAATATCTATTCATTGAACTGAAATTACTTGGAAAAATATAAATTTTTTTGGAAGAAGGTTTCTCATAGAACACGATTAACACTACAGTATTTGGAATTGTTTTTTTATTTTAATTCTTTTCTATGTACACGGTATCTATTCATTGAATTTAGATCATTCGCAAAAATTTAATTTTTGAAAGTTTCTCGTGACGTAAAATTAGAAAAACGGTACTCAATATTGTTTCTTTATCAGTTTCCTGTATGTAGAATATCTACTTATTTTATTGAAACTACCTACAAAACTATAAATTTCTATAAAAGAAAGTTAGTCGTAGGACAAGATTAGTTCAACAGTATCCAGTATTTTTCTTTATTTGTTCTCTGTATATACAATATCTATTAATTGAATTTGGACCATTCAAAAAAATATAAATTTTTGTAGAGAAAGTTTCTCGTAGTATAAGATTAGTTCAACGGTACTCAGTATTTTTTCTTTGTTAGTTCCTTGTATATACAATATCTACTCATTTAATTTGGACCATTCGCAAAAATATAAATATTTATGGGAGATAGTTTCTTGTAGAATACGATTAGTACAACGGTACTTAGAATTTTTCTTGATCAGTCTCTTGCATGTTTAATATCTACTTATTAAACCTATAACCACCTATAAAAATATAAATTTTTCTGGAAGAAGGTTTCTCATAGAACACGATTACCACAACAGTATTCAGTATTTTTTTTTTTTTTCTTATCTGTTGTCTATGTATACAGTATCTATTAATTTAATTTGGACCATTCGCAAAAATATAAATTTTTGTAAGCAAAGTTTCTCATAGTATACGATTAATACAACGGTATTCACTATTTTTCTTTATTAATTTTCTAGTAGTATTTATTAATCGAGTACCACTCACAAAAATATAAATTTCCCACACGCCTCAAGTAACATGCGACATAATAAAAAAAAAAAACATTAAAAAATGCCTCAATTCAATCAGTGGATACTGCATCATCGTGTTCTGAGTTCTCGCGGTAAAAATGCAGGTTAGTCATAACGCGAATAACCCGGTATACAATTAAACCCTCAAACTCGTGTAATGAGCGGAAAGATTGAACAGATGCTAACGCGATATTCCTCTACGTTTATGAAAAATATTGTCACTGTGAATTTCTATGGCGGCCGACACATCGAGTAATCCGAGACGCAGGAATATTCAAAAGGGACCTCGTCACTTTTGTACACAATTTGTATAATCGCGTTCGTGTGATCCAAACGCTGTTCCCTTCGCTCCGTTGTGCCCAGAGCTGTTGAATAATAACGATATCAGATGACAGAACACTTTATGCATACAACGGACGCTGTGTAACGTTTATATTGCAAATCTGCCGGTGGCATTGAAAGAACAGCCTGGATATGTTCCGTTGCGAATTTTATTTTATTTTTTTTTTATTTATTTTTTTTTTTTCATTCAACTCCTCGAAATTGGAGAATTGGGCTCTGTTATCAGTTCGTTGGGATATTCGCGTATTTGTAAATTATTCATTGGTGCTTAAATTCTGGGAAATATTTTTAAATTAATTTTCAGCGTACGAAAGTAAAACAACCTCGTTTTTTTTAATCAAACCAGACGCCTGAGGGGTTTTAATTGTTATTTTAGTTCGTTTTATGTTATTCAATTGTTTTTTTGTTATTTTATCGAAGCTAGTGGAGATATTACGATTAATCGTGAGTTTTTAGTTTCTTTCTTTTTATTTTTAAATCGCATAAGATGTCAGGTTATCGGCGACAATTTAAAGTTCATTCTGTTATTTTGTTAATTAAGGTTATTACATTGATTCGTTAGTTATTTTTTATTCTGCTGTGGACTTAAATAAGTCGCCAATTTTTACATTTTTTAGATTTTTCTTAAATAGTGGTTTCAATTTTTTAAGGTCCAAAATTTCAAACTCAATGAATTTTAGAGGGATGGAAAGATTACTGTTTTTATTGTAAAGCATTTCTGTGTTTATCGTTAACAATAACTGAATTTTGCATGATACAGATCGACTGTAAAAAAATACCGCGGTCGGGCGTCAATTAATATTTGTAATCGTTACAGAAATCGATCAATTAAAGTTTAAATTAAAGTATAAATTAAATTTAGAGCCTTGCCTAAATTAAATTCAAAATTACCACTACGGTAAATGATATTAAAAAAAGAAAACAAAAAATGATCAATGTGACGTTTTTGTTACTATTTTAAATAAAACATATTTTACAACCTTTAGTAATATACTTTATTAACAAACTCATAAAAGTGAAATCAACACAGGAATAATAGGAATTAAGTAAGTTTTAAAGCAACGAAACAAAATCCCCTTGTCGACACGAGTACTAATGCCGTAGGATTATTAAAATTAAATATTTATACATATTGTAATTAAACAGTTTTATCCATTAAAGCTTAAAAGATGGACAATGACTTAACGTAATTGGTTATATAAAATTAGGAAATTTTACTCGGACGAATTAAATTGGAGAAATTGGGTCAGATCATTTATTGAGCAACATGGATCGAGTTGGCGATAGTTGGTGCCAATTAAAACGCAAGATCCGCAATAAACCACATTGATTCGGGGGGCAAACACGTGTGCCCATCGTTGGCCATTTTTTCGAAATAGCGTTGCACGTTTAAAAACGCCACGATGCCAGCTAGAAGTACCTTTTCATCGAATTTTCGTCAGAATTTTCAATCGAATTCCCCAATCGGCGAGCATTCGATAACCAATTAAACCTGCACACACTGGGACCACTTCGTCCTATTTATTGTGCTTCACCGCAAAATCTATACTTATGAGAACCAGACAGCACGTTTGATTAATCGAATCCACAGAGTGCTATTTGGCTTAAAATATTTTTCAGGCCAATTTTCAAACGTATGATACTTTAAAATCTTTGAATTAATGAAAGTTCACCGTTCAACCGTATCGGAGGTACGACTTAATTTTTCGATATTATTTATCAGTTCAAACGTGAAAACTGAATTTTCGTAATTGTATCGTGTCGGAGTTATAATACTGTATCGAAATAAAAATAAAATACGTTGAATATAGAATTTCATCCACCATTTGAGATATGAGCTTTTCAACCAAATTCTTCTTGTTAGGTCGTAGTCATTAGACTGCGTATTCTCAAAATTGTACAGAATTCAAAATTTGCGAATTTGCATAAAAATCCACAGTCCATTCTTTTTTTATAATGTATCGAAATTAAAATCAAATATATTGTATATAGAATTTCATCTACCATTTGAGATATGAGCTTTTGGACCAAACTCTCGTTGTTAGGTGGCGGTCATTAGACTGCGTATTCTCAAAGTTGCATAGAATTCAAAATTTGCGAATTTGCATAAAAATCCACAGTCCATCGATCATTTGAGAGAAACCATCACTGTTTCTTTTTCTATACTGTATTGGATTAAAAATAAAATACATTGAATATAGAATTTCATTAAACATGTGAGATATGAGCTAAATTTGAACCAAACTCTCGTTGTTACATCGTACTCATTAAACTGTGTATTCTCAAAATTGCACAGAATTCACGTAACATGAAAGAATATCCAAATTACAGTACTTTTTGTAATACCTGGTAGATAAAATAATTTTTTTTTCTTACTACATTCTCAAAATTTGCAAATTTGCATAAAAATCCAGTCTATCAATCACTTAACTCTTTGTTTACAAATAAAACTGATGTTTTTTTATATTAATGGAACAAATTTAAAGAACATTGAATAAAGAGCTTTAGAAATGAATAATAATTACTTTATTAAATAAAATTGTATCTCAAACCTCAATAGATTGATGAAACTTTAAAACAGAAAAAAAAAAAGAAAAACTGGACGATATGATGTTTAATTTTTCGTAAAGTATGCTATAAGCAGACGAGATATTTTCAAATGCAATTTAAAATACGACTTAACCCTTTCACTACAGTGCTCTTAGAATTGAAAGAGCTCTTGATATACAAATCGATACAGTTGTTGTTGATACAACAAATATCTACGTAGCAAAATTTAAGTATACTGTTTAATGAATTATAGCAGATCGTATATAAATGAAAATATAAATAATTGTATGATACGGAAAACGTCTATGCACGCTTTTACCAGATGATTACTTTATTTTTAAAGGCGTATATATACGTTCTTAGTAGTGAAAGGGTTAAGAGAAACCATACACCGTTTCTTTTTCTTTTTTAATGCATAAATAGAAGAATTTAATCCAAAGGATTTTGTTATTATTCGTATAAATTTAGATTTTATTTTTAATTTGGTACAAAGAAAAAGGTACAAAAATAACGATAATTAAAAATTCAATAAACCTACAAGAAGAAATTAAGTCGTACGGTCGAACATTGAACAGACTTTGGCTAACAGATAAATCGTTTCGAAAGTGGATTTAACCCACGTCTTTCTCACATTTGCATTCAATATTATCTGCCACAATTTTTCGCGTTATTATCGTCGATGTTAGCACCAGATAATACTATGGCCTTTATTATCGTCTTATTAAGGTTCTACGAAGGTACATTTAAATTATGTTAACGATATCAGCCGTGCACGCTCACGCGAGCACGAGATCTTGAGTCGTACCGGTCGCCATTGCTTCTGAAAGAGCCGGCAGCTCTCTTATTGGATATAGTTATCTTCTCATTTTCTTAACGGTCCCTGCATTTTTCAAAACTTCCCCTAACGGTGCTACGAAATTATACGAGACGTTACACGTGCTACCCTTCCGGCCGCGAATATAATGAACGTTACGATTCCGTTCCAAATATCGTGATAAACGCGCGTCGATGATCTTTAATAATCCGTTCAACTTTTGAGAAAAGATAGTGGTTATTAAAACTATTCGAGTCTTCTCTCTTTTTTTTTTTTTTTTTTCTTTTAATTAAGTACAACTCTCGCAATTAATTCGAGATTTTTTAGAAAGGTAAAATGTGGTTAGGAAAAATTTTTTGACGAAAGTTTATGATTTCTTAGTATAATAGGAGAGGTTCAGAATTTTTTTAGATAAAATAAATTGTTGTTATTATTATTATTTATTTATTTAGTTATTTTTGTATGTAAATGAGCTTTGACGTTCCATGAAGTACACATGTGTGGTTATTAGCGACGACATGAAAGACTGAAATTACTATCGCGAAGATTACATTTTTTTATAAAGTATCGTGTCTTTCTGATGTGTCTCTTTTCAGATTTGTTTCTTTTTTTTCTTTTGCTTTTATGTTACTTTGATCTGGAACGTCGAACCGGGATTTCTATATTTAAGGAAGCTCAAAAGGACGCGCTTAATGGTCGCTTGGCTATTGCAAATATTACAGACTGATGGATCAGAGTTGAGATAATATGAATTTATTGTGCCAAATTTTAAGTCCTTTTAATATCGTTTGTTGTTTACGGTCAAGGTTTGTGGTGGTTAGGTCTCTGTTATGCTAATTTTTATTAATTACTTTATTCTCAATGTTTCCGCATAACCGTTATTTTAGTCACGTGTTACGATAAGTTATCGTAACGTGATTCTTTATCATATCTTTCATATTTATTAAAAATTTTACAGATATGTTTTAGACTTTGCTAGATATTTTACAACTCCTACAAATTTTTTTAGACCTTTTTTTATATATTTTAAAGCTTTGTTAGCTTATTTAGAATTTCTTAGAAACTTTTATAGAATTTTATTGAACATCTTAAGTTGTTTTGAATCTCTCGTCTGTTTTTTAGACTTCTTCAAATATTCTGCAATTATTTGTAGATTTTTTAAACACTAGATTGATTGCACAATTTTTTCTAGCATGCAACAATGCACTTCTTCCGTAATAAAATTATTTGATTTCATTTGAAATCAACAGATTTTTATTCACAGAGATTTACTTACTACGTATTTTTCCACTTAAATTCTATTTTCAGCGTACATTTTCCACGCATGTAATTATCGTACTTGAACACGAGTTCCGAAATCCGTCAAATTGACTAGTGTTAAAGCTTGTAAAAAATGTTTCAATACTCCTTACAAGCTTCTTCATACTTGCTCCATATTTTCTTAGATCTTATTAAATTTCTTGAACCTACAATTATCCACCTTCGAGGGTTCGATTTTATCGCCATACTTAATTAAATAACCGGCAAGCAGCGCAGCACAGAGGCTGCAAGATTATTCCGAAGATAGGTAACTTCTAGGTTATCACACTTTTATGGTTGTTCTTCTCGAGTTAACTGAACTTCAATGACCGTTCGAGATTACACGGGACGTTATATACACCGACCGTGCGACTATAGAACGCATCATTCCACTTTAAATATTGCACAAATGCGAGGAATGCAATTTCAACGCGGATACCGCGGTAAGATTCTATTTTTCATATTTTCACGCGTCGTTTCGCCTGTCTTCATCACGCGTTCCTTAACAAAGCGGAGGAAAGAAAAAGTGTAATGGCGTCAGGTCGGGTCAGGGGACTCGAAAGGAACATTTTTGTATCCTTGACTCTGCTGCTGTGCGATACAAAGGGAACCAGAAGCGGAGGTTTCAGATTTTAAAAAATTACCGCCATTTTTACCCTCCTGTTGTGTTCGGCTCTATGTGACCCCGACCATGTTTTTTGATATATGTAACATTTTTATTTTGAACTTTATTAAACTCGCAAGGGACATCGCTTGAACGTAATACGTCGATTTTAATGAAATTTACATATGAGATACTGTTTAAAAAATATTTTATATGTCTTTTCTTTTATCTGCAATTATCCTTGTTTAGAGGGTTGAAACTTCCCTCAGAGTTAGGAATGAAAATTATATTTTTCTCAGTACATATATTTTTATTTTTTCAATCTGCAATTATTCATATTTAGAGGGTGAAAACAGCTTTCAGAGTTAGCGATGAAAAATATATTTTCCTCGATACATGTATTTCTATTTTTTTATCTGCAATTATTCATATTTAGAGGGTGAGAACAACCGTCAAAGTTAGGAACGAAAAATATATTTTCCTCAAACCATGTAGTTTTCTTTTTTAATTTGCAATCATCCGTATTTAGAGGGTGAAAACTTCCCTCAAAGTTAATGATGAAAAATATATTTTCCTCAAGCCATGTATTTTTCTTTTTTAATTTGCAATTATCCATATTTAGAGAGTGAAAGCAACCCTCAAAGTTAGCGATAAAAAATATATTTTCCACAATACATCTATTTTTATTTTTTAATTTGCAATTATCCATATTTAGAGAGTGAAAACAGCCCTCAATGTAGGAATGAAAAATATATTTTCCTCAAGCCATGTATTTTTCTTTTTTTAATTTGCAATTATTCATATTTAGAGGGTAAAAACAGCCCTCTAAATTAGTGATGAAAAATATATTTTTCTCAAGCCATGTATTTTTATTTTTTCATTTGTAATTATCCATATTTAGAGGGTGAAAACAGCCCTCTAAATTAGCGATGAAAAATATATTTTTCTCAAGCCATGTATTTTTCTTTTTTAATTTTCAATTATCCATATTTAGAGTTTGAAAATAGCCCTAAAAGTTAGCAATGAAAAATATATTTACAATAAATATATGTAGAAAAAAAATATCCTTGTAAGAAAAATATTCCTTGCAACGTATTTCTTCCTTCGTACCTTTATTCAACTTACAAATAAAATACTTTTTCTATATTATTATAAAGAAGCTCGTTAGATGTAGCCATCCGTCCATAAAATTTACCAATCGATGGAAAGATATATTTAATCGTACTAGGAAACATTCTCAATAATATTTGTTTAACGTTGCTGTTTCCAGCTCGGAAGATAAAAATTGTTCTACGTGTTTAACGTTGGCGCGAAAACTTTCCAACCAACCTTCTAAAAGTCATAAAAGTTCGTTTACGGCAACTTGAACGCACCTTCTGTCATTTGTATTTTAAATTGTTTTGTAGTCTTCGCTCTAACGAGAGAATTAATTCTATTCTTGCAGCTGCGTGTGTTAATTAATTTATAATCCAATTGTTTATCGTTAGTACAAAACAAACGTTATCTCGGCTGTCGTTATAACAGTAATGCAATACCGAATACGTCGTTATTATTACCGTTATTATTATGCCTATAATATTCTCCGCAAGCTACTCGATTACTTGGTTCGTTTTCCAAAAATCTAATTATTGAACAATGTATCACTCGATTCGCACAGAGTTAACAAATGCAGTTACGATGGTTTGATTGCTGATATACACGGCTATCATCCTATTTGGTATAATTTCTCTAATATATCTCCTCGATGGTTACAAAATTTGATAAATCTGATCGAAACAAATTTTCTCACAAAATCAGACATAAAATGGTGCCTCGAAGCGGGAACAGAAAATATTTCATAGCAAAATGGTAAACCGTGGAGCTTTTTGATAAACGGGCACGTGGACCAAAATGGTGAATCGAGAATATTTCATGGGAACTTTTAGATTTAGCTTTTTTAATTTATAGTTACCTGGATAGTATGATGCTTCCCAGGAAAACCAGCGCATTCTTGCAAACTGTGTCCATCGAAAAATCGTCTGTTTACTTTGTAAAACTTTGTAAATTTATAGTTACCTTTGAGTTAGTGATTTAACGGTCTTTGGAAAACTTTGTTACCGTAAAATATAAGGTGTGAGCTTTTTTCATAGAATAGTGCCCATCTTTAGGATAAATTAATTGTTGGATTCCGGGGTCACGGAATCAAGTTTAACTTAATAATATTTTTTTTATAATGAAAGATTTATTCCTAACTGTGGTTCTGAGTGAAATTACAAGGGAGATGTGTCGCGTGCTCTTTGTTGAATTCTAATGCTGGCGCTTTGCAGTCCTTAAGGTATTTATTGGGTTGTTCGGAAAGTAATTTCGTTTTTTTTTTTTGTGAAAACGAAAGACAATTTTCGTATAATGAACAAATATTTTACTAAATTATGTATTGGCCATTCTGGTCCAGCACCTTTCGCCATTTTTCGCGTTGTTATTCGCCGGTTTGCATCAACCAATGCCTTTATCTTGTCTTTATCAGTTTCAACCGGTCTTCCAGAACGTGGTGCATCTTCGATATCAAAATTTGCGGATCGAAATTTTGCAAACCAGTTCTGGCACTGGCGTACCGTCAACACATCTTCTCCGTACACATCGGTTAATTTCTTTCTGGCTTGAACACCATTTTTACCTTTTCTATAGTAAAAAAGTAAAATATGACGGAAATGCTGCTTATTGCTCTGCATATTTAAAAGGGCACCGACCAAAAACTACTGCCTAGAATCAAATGGACTTTTTCACATACAAACCTTGCTATATCAGCTCTCAAAACATATAACGATTATGCGGCTTAAGTGTGAAGCTGGGTGCAAAAAAATACAATTAAATCCTCTATCGGGAAAAAACGAAATTACTTTCCGAACAACCCAATATAACTTTTGGAAATGGGGAGAGTGGATGACCTAGCTCCTTGATGAGCCATCCTAAACAGAGTCAGACCGCAACCCTTAGCACGACTCGTCTTAGGACCAATATTTGCCGTGACTAAGGTTGGTCCGCGGGTCCTATCCGCTCTAGGCTTAGTCATTCAACAGTCATCCTATAAATCGAGAAAAAAAAATATAATTTGATAATAAATATTAGATTTGAACGGTATATATTTACAAAATAAATGTATTTATGCTGTATATTTATAAAATATAATGATTCAATTAATTGTGTGGAAAGAAAAGCTCCGCGTTGAAATTGAACGATCTCTAAATTTTAGCTGAACGATTTTTCCGTGAAAAAAACATTGTATAGTAATTTTCCGAGGGATGTTTTAAAGGTCGAAGCTTCTATTTCAATCCTTGAGTCGATTTTTCTCAAACGTACTGTTATACACTAGGGAATAATTCAGATATCGTTAATAATAATTATTTACAGTTGATGCCACATTGATTTATAATAAACAAAAAAAAGAAGAAAAGAAAAGAAAAGAAATGGAAACAAAACACCATTGTGTCAGAACTCTATTATCTGTATGACTTAACAATAACACTGCCTTAATGTTAATTAATGGAATATTGAAACGAAATTTTTAGGGTAGTTTCTCAGATTAATTAAATACGATTTACCAAAAAAAAAAAAGAACTCAGGCTTATAAGACTTTTTTTTCAAAAACCTTCTCAATTGCAATTGACCACAATATTTTACTTCGATTTGAAAATTTTCCAACAAAAAATTGGTACCATAGTAATAAAATTTAATATTACAGTGATAAATGCATCAAATTAAATAAAAAATATCGAGCACGTAACTTCAAATTGTCATGCAACTATAGTAGTTTGANTTACAAAATGTAATAATGTTATAGTTTTTCGTTTTCTTATATACCACAACATTTGAATCTATAATCAATTAAAAAAAAAAAAATAACATACAATGATGTCTTTCCTTTANGGCTCCGCTATGGAGACAATGCAAATAATATGTAGTTCATACCATAAGAACAAAGACAAATTACTTTTTCCGGCAAATAACACAACATTTGAATCTATAATCAATTAAAAAAAAAAAAATAACATACAATGATGTCTTTCCTTTAAATGCGCACATCATTTACGTGTATATAAATATGATTTTTTCACTGAAACTGCTTCTAGTTGCTGGTAATATGAATGAAAAAAAACTTCCAGTGCAAAGGGTTAATTACCCATCGTACCATCGTAATTTTAATTTACGACTTTTAAACGTAGATTAGCTTTGGTACGTCGATGGCTGTCTCCTAAATGTGTTCGAAGCCTCGACAAATTATACCGATCGTTGCATAAATCTGGAATCGACGTTCGTGGATCAAATAACTTGATCCTGTATGTAAATAAAGATAAAGCGACGCGTGCGAGCGACGAAGATGGGATTACATAAAACATGCAAGAGAAAAAAAAGAAAAAAAAAAAAAAAAAAACACATCCGTGTATATATAGACACACAGATGAAGGTGCGGGTTTTTCATCGACGACGTCCATTGTACCGATTGTTGGATAGCCCCGGCGTTCAGAATTTCCACTAGTTCCCGCTATAAGCCTTCACAAAGAGAGCACACTCGATTGTTATTCGCGGTTTTGAGGTTTATGTCCGATTCTCTGGATTATCGTACAAATGTTCCGCCGCAAACAATATTCGATACGCCATAGATCGTGCGATAGCAATGTAGACTGCAACTTGATCCGTATAATCGATGATTGATATTATTCTTGTTTGGGGCTGGATTAGAGTAATGCTTGCTGCATTAGTTTAATTTTCAATATGTTATTGCTGGTTCTCGAAGACCAATTACATTTAAATTATTCGCCAGTCTCGAATGTTCGGTTTCGTATTATGATGCCGTTTTTTTTTTAAATAGTTCAAGTTAGTAATGTAGTGTCCTAGTTTTAAGGACTTTTAGTTTATGGAGGGCAATAAAGGCGTAACGGACGGGGACCGGACCCAACGGACGGGCGATGGGTCGATGCGTGGACAGAGTTGGAGAGAGTTGGATAGAGCGTAGAATAGTGTTGAAGAGAGTTGAACGTAGTGTTGAGAGAGCGTCGAACGAATGTGCTGTGTAGTTAAAGAATTGGTGCGAGACAAATTGTATATTTATTGCGCGTCATAGTCGCTCACCTAAACCTTATTCCTAATAATTAAACGTTTATAAACTATATATTTAAATAGAAACTCTATGGTAAGATTGATCCAGTTTTTTTCAAAATACATCTGTAGGAACATTGGGTCGGTACAAATTGTAGAATATATCGAAGTCTTTAACCCTTTGCACTCGACTGGCGCCGCTATGGCGACACGCATAATTTTCTTCAGAGATTAAGTTTTGAATTAACTCTCTATAGTCCGAACGTTGTCTGCTTATTGGAAAAAAGCTATTGGAGAATATTAATAATTACTGTAGATGGATGGTGGTGTTACTACAGTAATACAGCAATCAAATTTGATAGCGCAGTGATAACTAAAGAAAATTTATTTTTATTTTTGTCCCGTAGAGGATTAAATTCTGTATCTTCGTCAATTCAAACGCTTCTTTTGTTTTAAAATAAAGTGAATCAACTAAATAAATAAAAAACCGTAAACATTTGTAATTTTCTGTTTCTCTTTCCAGAAGAACACTAAGTTTTCACAGTAGTCATTCGAAACTTAAAAAAATTCGCGAGTGCAAAGGGTTAACCCTGTTGGAGCCATCTCGCGAAATTTTTATAGGAAAGCGTGCAAACAGAAATCGTTCCATATTTCGATATATACCATACTTTTTGATTTGCTAACTCTTACCATTTGAAATAGAGAACTTCAAGGAAACATGCATTTTTAAAAAAAGTTATGCCGACGTAAGTTCGTCATTTCCAATCATTAATATCATTAATAATCTCTGATTTCCCCTGAGAGGAGACGTTCGACTGCAAAGTGTTAATAGTACTGCCGATGTTACATCAACTCGCCTCTCGCACTTTACACCTCTTCGCCATATATTCATTTCTGTGGTATAAAATATGGTAAACGGTTTATTTAAAAAGTAATGTACGAAGATAGTCTTCTCCAACCGATAGTATGGCGCGTTTCCTTTCGTGTGTCGTGACGAACTCCTCGCCCTGCGTAAAAACTATCGGCGTTCCCGCTGCCGATCGCCGTTTGTTTCACACACATACACACACAGCCACGCTTGGCGCACCCCATTTCTTATATTTCTTTCTTATATAAATATGCAGACTTATAAGTTAAACGAAATATAATATATAATAGTAATATATAAAATAGTAATAAACCAAAATAGATAATATAAAATAATACATTCTGATACAAAAAATATTATGCGTCCAATACTTACTAATAAAACGAAAGAAACTTTCTAGACAACCTAATATGTAACGTTAGCTACATTTTTCCATACCGTCCGATAGTTCCGTATTACGTCCTCGGAGACATACCATGAAACATTACTCGATACTTCAACCAGCCCACATTTAGACCATCTCCTCTGCATATCTACCCATGTTC